>MU185999.1:0-40212 GCA_016904865.1 Pissodes strobi
TGCTACTACTACCCTTGTCTCTGCTACTACGCTAAATGAAAATGATCACGCCGATTCGCGCCAATAAACGCAGGGTCGCACAGGCAGATGCTACCATTTCCAATATTTTTCCTTTGTTAACTGTTACTGTAGTTATTTTTATTATTATTCAATGTTACTAATACTAACCAAATTCATATGGAGGTTAATAACAAAAATGCTTATTATAATTATGTATGTGTATTATTTAATGGAAATCCGTATATTAACTATTAACCATTTATATTATATAAAAACAGAAATTTATGTACTATTACAAAATTAATGTTTTTAATAATACATATGTTTTGCTTTACTGTATATTGTTAAAGGCAACCAAATAGGGTCCAAATAAAAAAAATATTAACGTGTAACATTTAAAATGGAATCATATTTTTATAAAAAATAAGATCTAGTTGCTATTAATTTGGCAGCATATTCGTTAACAAATACTACCCAAACAAATATTTATTTATTATTATAGAAATTTTTCTTTCAGTGTACAGAGTAGTGTGGAACGCGCCTATGGTTGGAGTTTTTTCTAACTTTTTAACATCGAATTTCACGACGTAGTTAGTGGTTTTTGGCTTGAATTCGTACTCTTTCTTCAGAAAACCCTCAAAGGAGGTGGTGCGTCTGCTTGATAAAAGTTTAAGAATTTGTAATTCGCCCTAAACGGGGATTATACTTTTTTCGGGTATGAAGTGGCATAGTTGCTGTAGGCTGTAGTTTATGGCTTGACTGTGGATTGGTTGGTTTCTGCCTGAAAGCCAAGATATTTGGTTTGTAACTTGCCACGTGCAGTGTATTCTGGAACAAAGTACGCCGTTTCCTTCCTCGAGGAATGCCTGTAGAACCCAAACTAAATAAATTAACTTTCGCTAAATTTATCCTTACAAAATGGCGACTGAGCTAGTATTTCATTATAAAGCTGGATTTATAGATTAACATAACATAAGCATAGCATAGACATAGCATTGCATAAGCACATTACAAGAAATGGTCGGTTTATAAATAGGCTTATGTTATGTTGCGTCTGAGCCGTAAATTGCAAATACTAACCTTACAAATTTTATAATTTTGTTTTAGATTTTAAAAAAAGTATATTATAGAGTCTTTTGTATATTAATTTATAAATCCTTACCGTTCTCAAAAAGAACAAGCATTAAAAAAGCCAAAACACCAAACTTTATTGAAATCAGTAACATCACTTAATATGTCATTCTCTCAAAAGGTAAACACAATTAAAATTCTGTGTTCATTGGTCGAACATAAGCACATAGCATAAGAAGTTGAACATAGGCCAACTTCTTATGTCAAGCTTATGGTGTGTCTTATGTTATGTCGATCTATAAATTGCCTAATTTAAATATGAATGTTTAACATCTTATGCTTATGCTATGCTTATGTTATGTCAATCTATAAATTCAGCTTAAAGTGACGCCAACTGATCAATTTATCACAGAAGGACATGCACAGTACATCTAATGTTCTTCTAGTTTTAGATTATCTCTCTGTTTGGCACATTTGTGATTATTAATCGCTGCTTAGGATGCGTTTAATATAAGGATCACCACCAGTGACTTATCAGCAACATAATCAGTAGTAGTCATAGTCAGTAACGTAAACTATGGTGCCATATCCATAAAATTAATAACGCCCAATATCACCAAAGCTAAAGCTACCCTTTAGGGTGGATATATTTATCTGAGTAGCTTTAACAGGAAAATATGTCCTTTCCGGAACCATTGTTTTTGTGATAATTATAGTTATCTTGTTGGCAACCTTACCAAGAGAGTGATATAACCGATCTTAAGAACCAACAGCACTGTCTGACGCAGTTATATATACATATAGTGCGCTTACCTATATAATCATCTTTGATTCCGTCCTGAGGAATGACATAATCAACGGTACTGTCATGGTAAAAATGAAAAGGCTGAAACGTGTCAAACAGGAAATCGCCCATGTACTCGTCCATGTAGGTCGCAACTATGCGCCTGTCGTAGTCGTCAATCACGCGTCCTCCGTACATAACCTCTCCGATGAGGTACTTCAGACTATTCCACGGAATCCTCGAATCTTTCGCCTTGTACGCCTTGGTCAGGTAAGTGTCCAGAATTTGGACGCACACGTTGAAGTCGGACTCGTTAAAGTCGTAGCAGATGTTCCAGCCGATTTTGTCGTATTTGCGCCGTTCCTGCACGACGGCATGGAAAAAGGCCAGCACGTACACGAGCGATTTGAAGGCGGGGTGCGCGCACGAATCCAGAAGCTGGGCACGCATTTTGAAGAAGGTATTGCGCAGATTCAGCTTCAGTCCGTTGGGCGGCTCGGTTACGACTTTCAAAGATCTGAAAACAATTAGACGTAGATGTAAGTGGGATTAGAACTAAATTTCTGCGGAACACTGAATTAGTGTATCAGGTCGGTTAAGCCACTTTTAACTCTCATACTAGCCCTGCAGAATCTATACTTTATGACTCCAAGCGATGTAAAATTTCTCTAGTTTAAACGGGGTCGTTGATCCACAATACAACAGTTTCTTACATAATCGTAGCCGTAGCAGTACAAAATATTGCTAGGAAGAAGTAAAGGTACTACCCTTCGAAGAACCCAGGGAGCGATGCCGGCGGTAGCGTAGTTACTGGTAGGGCCACCCATGCCGGTAAGGTCTTGAAGTGATGAAGGCGAAGCTAAGAAAAGTTCACCCGGCAGAGTGTGACCCAAATTGGGCGGCTACCAACAGCGTCTGACCCAGAATGAGCCGCTGAATGTACAACTCACCAACCAGTCTAGCCAGCGTGGTGTTTTATGGCTAATATCCCCTATGAAAGAATGCCAATTGATAAAATTTTAGTACCCCAGGCGAGTAGAGATAACTGCTCAGAATCTCGCACTGATAGTAAATCAGTCTGTCCCATGGATTCTGGGGGGACAAAAAACTGGCATCACAGAGAGCGATATCCAAATATTGGATACTGCAAATAGTGACATACAGTGTTAGGTCTTTGCTCTCTGAGGAACCATTGAGCGAACTGGAGGTCGAAATGGGATGTCGTTGGCCTTTGCGAAGTTAGAAGACATGGGGAACAACGCTACAAATTGAAATCTGGATACACTTTCTATCATGTCCGCAAGGAAAACGTCTCTGTCGGAGGAACTGGTTTTATGGTCCGCAAACACAACACAGGTATCGAATCGTTTAAAAATATATCACCCGAGGTCAGTTACGTAACACTCAGACTAAATGAGAGATACTATGTCAAGATTATACAAGTTTACGCACCAACCGCTGACCATACCGATGAGAAAGTTATAGTTGATCTCTTTTATGAGGACATAAGCTAAGCTTGGGAAGATCACAGGACCCACTTTACACTTCTGGACGGCGATTTTAATCCTAAAATAGGGTTGAAATCTGATGAATCGGAAACTCCACTTGGTTGCTTCGGTTCGGAGGACAGAAATGATCATGGGAAGACGATGCTGGTATTCCTGCTACAAAACAACTTATTCCTTATGAATAGCTTTTTTGGCAAAAAAACTCAATTGAAGATGGACATGGGAGAGCCCAAATGGCCGGATATAGATTGGAAAAAATACGACAAACATTGTGGAGGAATTTTACTAACTACTATATAAAAGTCGTCACCCTGATGAAGGAAAGATGGACTATGCGCCAGAACTTCTCACGCCTAAAAGAAGCACTGTCAATTAGGGTTCAGAGGAATTACCGGATATTACAACAGAGGAAATAAAACTGCCTATGAAAAAAACCAAAAACAATAAAGCACCAGGTGAAGATAATGCACTCTCTGACGCAGTCAAAATAGGCGGTCATCGCTTACTCCAAAAACTAAAAGCTCTCTTCAATCTCTGTCTCTTTAATAGCAATTCCAGAAAAATGGCACAAATCCATCGTGATCCTATTATATAATAAAGGAGATATTGCGGAATTGGAAAACTACAGACCAATATGCATTTTGAGTCACCTCTACAAACTGTTCACCAGAATTATAACCAGCCGACTAGAGAACAGGCTCGACTTTTTCAACCTGTAAAACAGGCGGGTTTCCGTGGCGGCTTTGGCACTAATGACCATTTATAGAGCATTACAACATTGGTTGAGAAAACAATTGAATAGGCCTCTGGCCCTGGCTTTTGTCGATTTTCACAAGACTTTCGACACCGTTGAATTGGATGCGGTTTTGGGGGCACTCCAGGAATACAGAATTGATTACCGATACACTAAACTTATCCATAACATCTACAAAAAATGCAACAATGACGTTAAAGCTACATGAAAATACCAACCGCATACCCATTGGCCGAGGTTATGCGTTGTCCCCCAAGTTGTTCATCACAGTTATGAAAAACGCATTCAAGAAACTCGATTGGGACCAAACAGGCTTAAACATCGATGGAAAAAAACCTAACAAATCTATGCTTTGCGGATGATATAGTATTGATTTCGGATACATAAGCCTGATGCTATGGGATCTACAGGAGGTGTGCGCGAGAGTTGGCCTGAATATCAACATGTGAAAACAAAATTTATGACAAACCTTGTTCCCAGTGGCAATATAAACATTGGTACGAACGAAATTGAACTGATGGATTGTTATATATACCTCGGCCATGAAATACGCATTTGCAAAGATAACCAAACGCGTGAACTGGAAAGAAGAATCGCCCTCTGATGGGCAGCATTTGGGAAGCTGAGGCATATACTAAAGAGCGACATTTCAATCACCTGACAATTAACTGGACTGGTCATGTGGCTCGAATGTAGGATGATAGATGGACTAAAATACTACGCGAATGGAGACCTCGTAGACAAACGCAGCAGAGGTAGACCACGGCACGATGGACCGATGACATAAAGAAAACTTGTAGCAACTAGATCCAGACGGCTCAAAATAAAAGGGATTGGAAAACAACGAAGGAAGCCTATGTCCAACAATGGACATAAAGGGGCTGATTGATGATTATGATGAAAGCATACGCTCTAAAGTTGCATTTCTAAAACTCTAAATTACTCTGTTGAAGTTCTCTCTACCCTTTTTGTATTGCTCTGTTTTTACTTAAATGTTATCGCGAAAGTTGGAAGAAGTTCTGGAAGTCAAGGTGTATTTTGACCAGTTACAAGCAGATGGTTGCTTGTTATATGTTACAAATTCGATGCATTAGCATTGCTATCTCGGTAACTATAAGAGATAGAGCGTAGGTTAAAATAGGGCAAAGTTGTACAATTTAAGGGCGATTGACATGCCGTCGAGAAATTTAGAAAATTCCGTCTACTTCCGGAGATATCCATAAAAAATCGAAAATCGGCCATTTTATTTTTATTTTTTCCTGCCTTTGTTTGAAGAGATAAAGTAAAATAAATGTCACACTCTTGTTGCCACTTTTTCTCCTCTGCAAGATGGCTGTATCAAATTCTAAATCCCCACGTTTCGCTTTCGGGCCCCCTTCATCAACTTATTTTTTTTTTAAATACGGACCTGGATTTTTTATCTAATTTTTAAAAAGCCTTTGGTCTCCTAAAATCAAAGATGTATCGCACTTATCAATAAATTAACAAATCTAGATTTTTTCCATAAGAGATAATGTGTTAGACAGAGATGGGGCGATCTTTTTTGACCCAATTTCACTTATGACAACATTTGTTACCACTATTGGACAAGTGTGATACATCGTTGGTTTTGGGAGTTCAAAGGCTTTTAAAAAAATAGATAAAAAATCCAGGTCCGTATTTAAAAAAATTAAGTTGATGAAGGGGGCCCGAAAGCGAAACGTGGGGATTTAGAATTTGATACAGCCATCTTGCAGAGGAGAAAAAGTGGCAATAATAATGTGACATTTATTTAACTTTATCTCTTCAAACAAAGGCAGAAATAAATAAAAATAAAATTGCTGATTTTCGATTTTTTACGGATATCTCCGGAACTAGACGGAATTTTAGAAATTTCTCGAGGGCATGTCAATTGCCTTTAAATTGC
The DNA here is from genome assembly GCA_016904865.1 of Pissodes strobi. Lineage (NCBI taxonomy): Eukaryota > Metazoa > Arthropoda > Insecta > Coleoptera > Curculionidae > Pissodes > Pissodes strobi. Next base: position 6,024 of record MU185999.1, read on the forward strand.
GCAACTTTGCCCCAATTTAACTTACGCTCTATCTCTTATAGTTACCGAGATAGCAATGCTAATGCATCGAATTTGTAACACCCTGTATATGTGTTAGTAAGAAGTGAGAAGAGAAACACGTAGTGATCTAACTGATTAGTGATTAATTCAAGGTTGTTTTTAATTTAGTTTTTAACGCATTGGTGTGGATATTTGACACTAAATGTGTCGGATTAAGAGTAGGTTTAAGTACAAACATTTGACTAGATCATACCAATACTTAAATTTTCTTTTGTACATACAAGTTTCGTTTTTATTAGTTACCATTAAAATGAATCAAATTTGGACTTTTGTGTTTAATGTGGGTTAATGTAACTTTTCCTGAGATAATAAATTCAGCCTATGGCTGTGGTCCTCCGAACATTTAACCAAAACCAGTTATGCGGTTCTACGACATAACCCAAGTGTTATGTCCCCCTTTGTGGTGGAATGAGAAGCAGCATCCACTCCCTATCAGTACTAATTGTTACGGACCTGAAGATCCATAAGTCGCAGTCTGGCGCAACTACCCTATGCTTAAAGCGTGGAAACCGCACGTATCTTTGGATTCTAGAAAGAGAACAACGCCGACATCAAACAGCAAAATATCTCTTGTAAAATCGTGCTCAATAAAATCGTATTTTTAAGTGGAAATTGGCTTAGTTTTATTAATCGAAGTAAACAAGCGTCCACACAAATTCTCATTCGAATTTTGTAAAACTTTGAATTTTTGTTTATAGCACTGTAGTATAATAGGTAATTATTAGTCGCAAGTAGGGTATTTACGACGGAGACGGCGCGCCCTCCACTCCTTTTACTCAAGGTGACCTTGAACTAAGTCTTATAGCCTTTGATGACATTGACATAATTGAATTGGCTTCTGGATAGATACTACCCGTACCACTTTGTCTTCAGATGGATGTACGTCTATTATTCTTGCCAGAGGCCATTTGCTTGTGTTGATGTTTTGATCTTTCACTAGTACTTCTTCTCCGAGCCCAGGTGTATTGTGTAACGTCTTCTATTCGCACCTCTGCTGTAGGTGGTTTAAGTAGTCTGATGACCATCTTTTCCATAGATCTACTTTGATTTTCTGTACTAATTTCCATCCTTCATTTAAATTGGAATTAATAATTGGTGTGCTGATAGGATCTGGAAACTCTACCATGGGTCTGCTAATCAGAAAATGGGTCACTTGGATCGTTACTTAGAGTACATAGTGGCCGAGAATTTAGACAAGCTTCTATTTAATGCATAAGCGTTGTCATTTCTTCACATATTAGGCAAGTTCGCCGATCACCCTCTTCACCGCGTTTTGATGGTGAGATAAATATTTCATTCATAGATTTGACTCCAGCTTCCCATAGGCCTCCAAAGTGAGGCGATGCATGAGATATGAAATGCCACTGTGTTCCTATGTTTACTAATTTGTCTTCTATGCTGGAGGTCTTGATCATATCTTGTACCTCCTTGTGAAAAATCTTTCTGGCCACCGCGAAATTTGTGCCACTGTCACTGTAGATATGTGCACATTGTCCTCGTCTTGCAATGAATCGTCGAAAGGCTGCCAAAAATGTATCTCTTGACATGTCGCTGACCACTTCTATGTGAATTGCTTTGGTGGCAAGACAGACAAATATGGTTATGTATCCTTTATATGCCTTATAACCTCTCTCTTTAGTGGTTTTAATTTGAAGTGGAGCGGCATAATCCACACCGGAATATACAAATGGATGAGAGGGGATTATTCTGGCAGAGGGAAGTTTTCCCATTAATCTGTAGTTTCTGCTTTATAGTGAATACATTTGACACATTTTCCGATTGATGATTTGACAGCTCGCTTTGCATTGACGATCCAGAATTGCTTTCGTGTATGTGCCAATGTTGTTTGGTTCCCTCTGTGGAGAGTTCTGTCGTGTGCCTCGATTATGACTAGCTTGGTCAAGTGACAGTTGTATGGCATGGGGTGTTTTCTTCTGTATGGCAATTGTGACTTCTTGAGGCGTCCTCCAACTCGTAGTGTTTTTGTTATCCAGGAATGGGTTGAGACTCAAGATTTTGCTTGTGTTCTTGATACCGTTTTGTTTTTGCAGTGCCTTAATTTCTGTGAAGAAATACCTCCGTTGTATATTTCTCACGATCTGTTCTAGTGTGTCTTAGAGTTCTGGTAATGACAGCTTGTTTGTATTATTTCCTTTATTTTTGCAAATACTGATAAATAGTTTGCAAAGTGACATCGTTCGTATGAGCTTGTTTAATGTTGAGAATCTGGCTACTGTTTCAACCTCTACCTGACCTGGATGTTTTATTATTACAACGTGGCAAGTAATTGTTTGTTTCCTCTGGAGGAGTGTTGATGATAATTTTTGGTGGCCACGGTTTTTGGCTCTTTTATCTTAAGCCATTCTGGGCCTTGCCACCATAATGTATGGTTTGTTAGCTTTGAGGGTTCCATTCCTCTAGATACGGCGGCGTCAGCTGGGTTTTGTAGGGTCACAGTGCAATCATGGAATCTGTCCAAGCATAAACAGCCGTCTGACTGCACGGCAATGCATCAAGTGTTTGTTTCATTATTTTAGCTAATAATAATGCTGAACATAGTTCTAGTCTCGGTAATGTTGCTTTCATTTTTTTTGGTGGTACTTTTGACTTGGCCATTAGCAGCGTTATCTGGAAACCTTGATTGTTATCTATTGGCACTTTTATATTGTAGTCTACTAAAAAGCATAAGCTACTAAACAAATATCACCCTGTCTCAAGTTTGAACTTGAACTTGGAGATTGTTATATAAACATTAAAGGCAAACTATAAACAACGCGAGCAATCAACGGGAGCGACTTTGAACCTTATGCATGCAATGATCATCACTTTGTTTTATATAAATACGCTACCGAACTCTTAGTTCGGCAGACTTTAGTCTCACCTCCAGCTCTCAAGGTTAGTCACTTGACGACTGCCTTCTGGGTTCTATCCGTTCCTAAAGTTAGTCATACGACTGCTTTAGGTTCCATTCCTTTCCTTCCAAACCTGGTACCGGTTAGTCACTTGACGACTGCTAGTACCAGGGGTTGCACAACCTCCATACTAAAGTCTTGACAAGAAGTTTGTCAGAGTGTTGAGAAAGACAAGTGTCTAAATAGTCAGTTAAAAAGTTTAGTGAAATCTCTTAGTGCTCTTAAATAAAACCCAACCCTTAAAAAAACTATAAATTATAAGACAGTAAACAAAGACCTATAAACAGTACCTCAAATCGAGAAAACATGCGCACCGTAGTAATCGGGTATAATAGAATCTCATTTTTCTGACCACTAATTGTTGTTAAAGTTTTATCGTTAATACATTGTTATTGTTATAAACTAAACGTGCTTACTTTATCATATCTTCTTACCCCACGTAACGCGATCCCGGTCTACCACAGTTACCCCCCGGCACCCTAAACAAGGCGTGTCCTCACGAGTAGAACATTCAGTGGTAGATTAAAGGAAGCATTGAGACCCCGGCATTGTACTTATCGCGACGAGGCTCTTCTCTGAGAAGTTATTCTTTAAAGAAATCACGCTACCCCTTAAGCTACTCGTGACAATATATATTACTGCTCTATATGCCTTCTCAGATGCGTCACAAAATCCATGTAGCTCTACATTACTACTTGAGTTTTGCTTTGTCCAACGTAGTATTGGAAAGTTTCTACATTTATCAAGTCTTCTGGAAATGCTTTCCATTTTGACTGGATTTTTTCCCGAACTTCGTCGTCCCATTTTAATTTCTGCAGCCAAAGATCTTGTATTAAGAGTTTCGACTTTATTACTACTGGAGCAAGCCATCCCAGGGGATCAAATAGATTTGATGACAGGATTGTCCTTTTGGTTGCTTGGGTGGTTGTGGAAACACTTGCTTTGAACCTAAACGTGTCATTATATAGTTCCCAGTGTATCCCAAGTGATTTTCGGATGTTGTCTTCCGTTATCTCGAGGTCTTCTTGATTTTTTAAGCTAGTTTCAATTGATTCCATTATTTTACTGCTGTTCCTTGTCCATTTTTGTAGTGTAAAACCTCCTGATTTGAACACGTTAATTCATTCTGTTTTGAGATTTTCCGTTTCTCTATTTGTGTCTGCGCCTGATAGGAGATCATCGACAAAAGTCTTGCATTGTGACTGCAGCTGCTTGTGGGATCTAGTCTTTTCATCTTCGGCTAGCCGGTGAATCCTTTTTATTGCTAGATATGGAGCAGATGTTGTTCCATACGTGACTGTTTTTAGAGTATATTCTTCTATTGGACGAGCCGGATCAGTTCTCCATAAAATTCTTTGATACATTAAAATTTGCGTCCAAGGTCGCGCTAATCCGATTAAATCAGGTGTATTTATTTAGCTTTTGGTTTTGCTCTTGCTTATTCATTCAGTTCATTTGAAAAAGTAGAATCGATAATCATTTTATGTTTAACCGGTAAATCGGTAACTTTGAAAAATTTGAAATAGAATATAATATAAATAAACCTATCATAGAAATTGGACAATTGAAATTTCTTAAATTGTATGTCAATGGTACCAAACAACCTGTCAGTTTCTAAGCAGCTTTAACTTGATATGAAATTAAATGTAAATATTCAACCATCATTTTACCTCTGCAATATTCCTATCGGAAATGTGGCCACGGGATCCGTTGTTAGCCATAGGCGGAAATCCGGATGAGGCTTCGTAATTTTTTCGATGTGCTTCTCCAGACCCTTTATAAACGATATGAGCAAATGGCAGTTTTGGAACATGAGCCACTGGCCCCTAGAAATTGCGGTATCCAACAGCTGGAGGGCGGTCGTTTCTTGACCCTGTCCTAAAGACAGGTATCGGAACTTGCCTCCTCCAAAACCGCATCTAGTCAAAGGATAATAACAAATTGGTTAATTGCAAATTTTTTGTGTAAGTACGTATGTGTTATTTACTGAAAGAAGTGGCCTAAAAGCTTATTCCGATTCACGATCAGATGCAAACTGTGAAACTATCTCTCTTCCAATATTTATAATAAAGAACCCATTGGTCCACCACTAAACTACGATTTAAAATCCTTACCTGTCAGCCAGTTTCATCAATTCAGCGGTGGGATCGGAGCCAGGACTCAAGATGAACACAACTGGAGTCGTGGGACTGCACTGCTCGAAAATATTATCCATACTGATTACGGGGGGCATTATGTACTCTTCTCCCATGATTTCCGTTATGTAATCCCCCACGGCCCTATACACCCTGTCCACTCTGAAACACCTAAGCAATAGCAGCATTTGGAACGGTTTCAAAGTCTGTTTATACCCGAAAGGAAACTCCGCGGCTTCCGGGGCGTCCATATCATACCTACGATCATTTAAATAATTTTGTAAATATCCCTCTTTGCCTTTAAAAAATAAGGTTCGTTCATGATATGTTTTAACTCAACTCTCGTCTTACCACTCTTGCCAAAGGTCCACGTTCTTCTCGATTTGACTGGGTAGATTTTCAAATTGTAGAGGAAATTCGGTGGAGAGTTTCAAGATATTTTCCCAACCTTGCGACGTTATCCATGTTGCTGGACGTTCTCGGCCCGATTTTTCCAAGCTTACACTTCCCTGAAAAGTTATTTAAATTGCGTATTGGTTGGCGATGAAAAGACTATTTTTCTCTTGAGTCCAGGTCTCCAAGCGTTAACTGAACTCATAGTTTAAGTCGATAAAAAAACATTTACTCACTTTTATGAAGAAATCCAGTTCTGACTGCGTAACCGCGCCAGTATTTTGTTCAAGTTTGACGGTCATCTGGAAGGAGAACAGCAGCTTGTGTTTTTCAAATATACCGGTACATCCGTAATCGTAGACGTTCTGCGTCAACATGGTGATGATGTTGAACAAGCGGCGATCCAATATCGTATGCGGCAACGCTTTTTTGAGCGAATAAGCGAAAACCCCCAGATATGATGAAAGCGAATACTGATACATGGCGTTCACCCCGGCCATATCGGAGAGGACGAAAAACAGAATGGCGCCCCGTTTCGCTACAGGTCTATAAACGTCTCGCAGCTTGTCGATGTCCTTCGACGTTTGCGTGGCCAAATCCAATTTTTCCATGACTTCCGTGGCTTTGCTTTTCGTGTTTTCCAAAGTTTGGACCAATTCCACGTTATCGAGCATATTTCCTGTAGTTGTGGACAACTCCCGGAGCAACGAGTCTTCTAACACTTGAAGTAGGTTTTTATTTTCACTCGTTTCGGATATGAGCATTTCCCTTTGCTCCTCCAAGTCTGGCCGTTCGTTCCTCACCACCACGCTCAACAATTGATCTTCTAATCCGGATAAAGTTACGGTATAGTTGATGACTATCGCGCTTGCGTATACCGAAGGATTGAAGATAGGATTTGCAAACTTGGTAGTCATGTAAAGCCTGAAGTTGGGGTCCCAATCGACCTCTTTGTCTCCTAATATGACAAATACACGACCAGAAAGAATCTTCAAGTTCTTTTGAATTACATTTTCAACCACGGGGTCGATGTAGTCATCTACATCCTGAAACAGGACTGGCGCTCCGTATTTAATAGACATATCCAAATGCTTTAAGAAATCGCTATCGTTAAAACTGAGAACCTTCATATTATTTTTCTCTTCTCTCTTTCTAACCCAGTTCAAGGCTTGCTGCTGTGGATCGATACATAAGGGAAACCTAGAACCTCTACTGGTTAAAATTCCGTTTTGAATAGACAGTTCATCTGGAGGGAGAGATTCAGATATCCATTTGCTCGCTTCAACGTCAGTGGTCAAATTTCTTTCCAATCTAAAAGGTAACGTTAAGGGAATTTGACGATCTTGTACATTGTTTTGCCAGTTCACGTATACCATGTCCCGTCTAAATTCGTAGGTAAAAGGGCCGCAGTACGCCAAAAAACCTGAACAGAGCAAGCAGTTGCCTACCAGCCGCTCTTTTTCAATGTGAAGTTGATGAAGATCTTCTGTCCAACGTATTTTTTCAGAACTCAAACCCGATATGAGCTTATCCGCCGCTTCCAATCGTCGCATCATAATGTCGGTTTCTTCCTGAAGCTCTTGTCTTCTCTTCATTGCGTCCGCATACTTTTGATTTAATTTATCCAAGTCAGCTTCCAGTTTGGCAATTTCGCTGTATAGCTTGTCCAGGTTGCGCTTGGCTGAATTATATTCAGCTTCCAGTTGTTCTACTCTTTCTTTTTTGGGTTTGACTTCTCTGTACACCGCACAATAACCCAAGACAGCTTGGACGAACTTTAACAGCCCGAAGCCAGCTTTGCTGATGGTGGCCATCTCATCAAGTTTAGAGGATTTCTTCATGTGAGCTTTGCAGGCACGTTGTTGAGCTTGCGTTATTGCGTCGCAGTTCATTTCTTGGAGTGTTCGTAAAAAACTGGCCTCCGCCATCATGCCTTTAGCTGTTTTCCATGACACTTCTTTATAGCCCCTTAAAATTACTATGCATTCGCATACGGTTTGCACTGGTTCGGGTGGCGTGGCAAACGACCTTATTTCAGTAATATCAGCTTTGTCCAAGTCGGCCAAAGCTAATCTGGCCGTTTCCAGAGCCGGCAGAGCCGCAGAAAGAGCTTCTTCAGCGTCAGCTTGCTCAATAACTATAATCCTAGCTTGTTCTTCTATTTCTGTACTTTTCAAAGAAGCTATATCCTTTTTCTCCGTAGCGATATTTGTTCCGGCCTCGATTTCGGCCAACATAGCTTCACATTCAGCCGTAGCTTTGCCGACAACGATTTTTTGCTTCTCCAACCTTGCGTTTAAAATGGCCAGTTCTCCGCTGGCCTCATCAATCTTCATCAGCCCACTTTTAAGCCGATCGCACTGAGCATTGATATAATTCCCCTTTTCTTCCAGTAACTTTAGGTACGTCGTAATGTAATCCAGGTAGTGTTTGGGCGTAACATAGTTTTTCCTCCTCAACATGAGCAAGTAGTTGGCGGTAAACTCGTTGACACTTTGGTGGACATGAACAACATGTTCTATAATAGTGTCCCGGTATTCTTCGGGAATTCTGGCATTCTCTTTCAAGAAAACGGAAGCTACAGCGAACAGAGCCTGGAGGGGCCATGGAAATATCCAATCGATCGTGCTATTGTTAACCAATCCTGGGAAATTTCTGCAGCGTTTACTAAGGATATCGCTGGTAGGAGACATCGATAGAACTACGTGCAGGTTGTCAATGCACATGTTTATAAAATAATGCCAGACGTTGTCTTTACTCACGCCATAGCCGGCGTTTACAGCAGCTGTTCTACACTGTCCAATTATTTGTTCCTTATCATCATCAGTAAACAAAGAAGGCACATATCCAATCATAAGAATATTGTTGATAAATTCCAGGAAACCTTCTTCCACAATTTGGTTAGCCGTAAAGAAGAACACTGTAGGCTTTTTCTCGATGCCCAACTGATTATATAGCTTTTTTAAGTCGTCTTTAAACATGGTCTCGTTATACCCCCTGCAAAGAGTTATCGAGAATACTTCGCAACCAGCCGTGAAAGCTGCCAGTCTAGTAAGACTAGTTTTGCCGCTTCCACCAACTCCTACTAGCATCACGTGACCTTTTTCTAGTCGCAAGCCTCTATGCACCCTAGTTAAGTGTTCGAGCGCGTCATTAAACAGCACTATGTTCAGTTTCTCCTTACGTTCGTTGTACAATTCTATAATTTCTTGGAACAGAAAATAAATCGCATCGTAATCGAGCAGATCCTCGTAGTCTCTAGGCTCCCCTTCATTGGTCGCGTTTCTATAATCCCCGAAAAGTAAGGGGTCGCGCATAGCATATTCAAGCACGTCTACCTTGTCCTCATTTTCTTCTTCGTGAGGCTCATCTGGCACAAACACAAAATCATCATCGTCAGGCTTAGGCGCTTCGGCCTTCTCCACTTTCGGAAAGTATTTCTTAATCTGTTCTACTAACTCGTGGCGCACGAGTTTCTGGTCTTCGACGTTTATCAGACGGTCGCTGAATACCCGGGCGAATTCATTCCTCCACACTCTCACAATATGAGGCAGCGTCTTAAAGAATTTTGGTGTTATTTTGCATAGACCTGCAGTAACTCTTGATAGGTCCCGCATGTTGAAAATATAGTGGAATTTACTAGGAGTAGGAGGCAACTGAACTATGAGCGTGTTATAAAGGTTCAAGGTCATGGTGAGTAGTACAGGGGCAATTTGAACCTCCTCTTCGAAGACGGACAAATGACCGGACAAAATGGAAGAGTAAATGTGGTGGAGAGTCGCCGTAGTGGGGAAGACTAAATTCATAACTGTAAACATGGAAATGAATCGAGGATCTACCACATTTCGACCTCCGCCAGCCACACCCATGGCGGCAAAGTACGAAATGTCTTTGAGTATCTTCCAATTTAAATCTTTTCCTCTGTCGTACATGCCTCCCCTTTCAAAGAGTAGTTTTAGCAAAGCTATCGGTTGCTGGGTACCGTACTCGTCAACCTGGGGCATGTTCATGTCGTCGATAAAACAAATAAGCTTCTTTCCCATTGGCGGTCCATAAATTTCTTTGGTTCTTTTTTCCACGGAAGATTCTAGATTCATTTGAACGTCCATCGATGAGGTTCTAGACGAAAAGTTTATGTTTAATATAATGAACACTTCCGGATCTAAGTGACGTAAGAAATTTTGAATAATTGCGGTTTTGGACGTTCCCGTCTCCCCTACCAAAACAATCGGTCTCTTAATTTGATTCATCAGCTGTAGAATGTAGGTGACCCTAACTGTGTCTACAGTTGGAACTAGAATTTGTGAAAACCTTTGGCCCCTTTCATGAATGTATTCAGAAACTAACCAGTCCCATGCTACCCATACTTTTTCTTTAACGTCTAGGTAATAATCGTAGAGCGTCGGACACGCGGTAGGCATATGAATCAAGTCGCATTTTTGGTCGACCGTATCGTTGGCAGTCAGCATAGATATTTGTGATTTCATGTAATCGTCGAACTCCCAACGACAAGTATCAATTAAGGCTGCCCCAACAGAATTGTAAAGCGATGTCAAAAATATGGCATTTATCAAATCCACATCAACTTCTTCTTCGGGATCTCTGTTATCTTCTTCCGGTTGCGGGTAGATCGAGTCTATAACATGGCCCAGTTGCGTGATCATATTTAACCCTGTTTGCGGTATGACAGTTTTCAAAGGCGCCACTTGCTTATTCCCTACAGTCCCTTCCATTACGTACGCCATTAAATCTGGAACAATTCTGTCGTAAAATTCAGAAAATGCCGTGCGCTCCGGAATGTGTTTCCTTGAATTGACCCATCTATCCCAGTACGGCTGATAACCCAAGTTTTTCGGATCCACATAAACCATGCCAGCTCGAGATACGGTCGCCGGAGAAGCAAATTGCAAATCACCGACCTCAAATAACAGGGCGCAGATGGGAACTTGAAGCCGGATTCGTTCACCGTTTGCCAATGTTAAGAGTTTGTTGTCATCCATCACAGAGTTCATGTTTTCAATCCACAGTGCATCAACGTCTCCATCAAATAAAATGTATCTTCTCTCTGGTTTTTCAGTCGGCTTGTTCATTTCTCTAAAAATGTTCGACAGCAACCCGTCCGTCCAGTCACGAGTCAATGGGTCCAGAATGCCATAAAGTTCAATTACCGAACAGGCTTTTGGATTTAATACATTAATTTTAGTAGGCAGCCCTAGAAGGGTCTGTGCTCTGGCCAAAGCATTGATAACTACGGTTTTCCCGCCACCAGTTGGACCCACAAGCATGGTCGAATGCCTGGTCATCATCGTTTCGTAGAGCTGAATCACCTTGTCAACCTGATAAGACAATACGATATAGCGGTTCTGATTCAAAGCTTTTTCTACTGCTGCGTTAAAGTCTGGATAGCCGACTCTAGGGCAGTCCATGCCTGGGAATAAATCTCTTATTAAGCCCAAAAAGAGTGGGACATCTTCATAAACAAATTTCGGATGGTTCATGTCTCTTAATGCACGCATCAGCACTAATGCTTCTTTAATATCAGGGGAGGCTCTTTTTAAGACCCCAGCCATCCGCAGGACGGCATTTAATGCTCTTAATCCCCAATCGTAATGAAACTGTTTAGACAGTTGTTCCCTAGCCAGCTTGTATAATACAGTCATCTTCTTCGCTAGCACTTTTGCCTCAAGGAACCCATCGGAAAACAGAGATATTAAACAAATCATTTCCAAGTCTGGAACGATACAAACGACCGGCCTAAATAGCGCTTTGACAGATTCCGGCAGCTCGGTTCTTCCCGCGTAGCCTGGATTCATGGTAATGAAAATGCCCACTTTAGAATCTAGAGCTATTTCTACCCCTTCAAATGAGAAACGTTCCAGTTTCATCATAAGGGCGCTCCTAATGGTTTGGAGTTGCGTGGATATGACCGACAGCACAGAAATATCAATTCTATTGAACTCGTCAAAGCATCCCCAAGCGCCACATTGAGCTAATCCAGCAAGGGTGGTTCCAATAGCTTTATAGTCCATTCCCTCTCCGCAATTGGTCACAATGCATAAAAGGGCCATAGCTTTGGCCAGATCTTTCGTCGTTTCAGTTTTTCCTGTACCTGCAGGTCCCGCTGGGGCTCCACCCATGTGCATTATCAACGCTTGCGTAATCGTAAGGTAGATTCTGTCAGTTAGAGGTGTTATCACTAACCGACCGTTTAGACCCATATATTCGTAACCATATTCGAATGATCCTGTACACTGAGTGACCCACAAGTTGTCCAATTGGTTTACCCAGTAAAATCGGAGTTGGCTCTCCCACTCAAACTCTTGCGAATCCGTTACACTGTCTCTTACAAAGTTTTCTACAATATCTCTCGCGTGAACTTCGATAATAGCGATAGTTCGAAATTTGGTGCGGTCGTTTTCGGTCAAATCGGCTCGTACAGTAATTACGATTTCTTCCAACTCGCTGTTGAGCTGCTGCAAGTATTCTTTCATGGCTCGTTTATTTCCTTTTTTGATTTTAACAAAAACGTTTTCTACTTCCGCGGTCCACCACACCTGACTCCCAGCCAGACACACCATTCCTTGATAATCCAACATCCACTGGACACGAGGTCGTCTGATTTTTCCATAATAGAATATGGCACTTTTGGTGATAAATCTATTCGACCTGCGCATTTCTTTTAGAACGTCGTTCATCCAATCTTCGACTTTGCCTTCTATCGTCACCGGATTCCGAAATTCCATGACTTCGCCTTCACCTGAAATCATGGCGGACGCAATCACTCTATCATTGTTGTCTGTTGTGAAGCGCAAAGACTTAATGTTGTCAAACATTTTGATCATGTGGTCTTGCACCACCGTATGTTCACTGCTTCCCAAAATGGATAACAATTCTTCCGTCGATATGAAATAAAATCTTGGAAACCTTCTTCTTTTGGAATCAAGGTAATCGTTCAGCGATTTCTGGCATCTATCAAGCCCGAATCCTAAATTTTGAAAATCTTCTAGTCTTCCGGCTGCCCCACAAACCTCCAAAACGATAGGCCTTTTAGCTGTTTCTAGCATAATTCTCCTAAATGCCTTGTCGATATCGTCAAACTTTTTAGCTTCATCAGGCAATTGGGCTCTGATGTCACCACCTACAAAAATACCTTCCAGATACAGCCATTTCCGCTGCACCGACAACCACTCGTCGATAATTTCGCCGATGCTTGCCAGAGTTTTCTCCCACTTTTGGACTTGTGGCAAAAAGGGTCCTACAAATTGCGATCCCGCCATGCTCTGGAGATTCATGGAATTGTCTTCTAGCACCTGCATTATATCTTCGGTAGGACCGATAATGAACCCGCGGTCGTCGTTGCCTTTCATATGTTTAATAACAATAAAGGAAATTGTTTTCCAAGTGTCCGCGATCTCTAAAACTCCTCGTTCGATGGCCAGTTCTTTGATAGCGTTATTAATTATTTCTTCTGCGATGTCTTGGAATCTGTGAAGCTCCATGGCAAACATGTTGTCTAATGTGAACCTGTCGGGGGCCATGTCGAAAACAATGCCCGTTTTATCCATCAGTCGTCTCCAGTGGCGATCCCTTAAAGCCTCGTTCTTAAGAGCCACCATTAAGGGCACAGAATTTCGGAATTGCTTCATCTTCAACTCCAGCGTCAAGCCTACCGGCATCGTACGAATTTCTTTCGACATCTTTCTAAATTCTTTCAAAAATCCATCAATGCCATCTAGCAGTGCCTGAGGATTAAGATTCGCCCATAGAGTCTTACCCCAAAGTTCTCGGGCATGTTTTTGAGCCTTATAAACCCTATAAATAATGTCCATTCCTTGAAAATCCGTCTGGCACTTAAGATAATCCGAATAATCCGCTAAAGGGATGTCAAAGAGCATTTCCGCATTGACCAAGTCAACTCTGCGAGTTTCCAGATTCTCAAATTCTATTCTGTAATCTTCCATCAGCTTGACGCCAGCGTCCAGATCTTCGCCGACTGCTCCAGGACCTTCTCTTTCGAACCTTTCCAGAAACTCCCGCAAGACATCCAGAAAATCGTTGATTTCGTTGAGAGTGAGCGAGGCGAATCGTTCTTTTGTAGACTCCAGCGTCTGCTCTCTATATAATCCAGAGAGCAATAGCGATTTCCAATCCTTTTCCAGTTGATAAGCCAATGCTTCGTGGTCTGGGTCAAAGGTGATCTCGTGCTGTTTTAACATCGAGTAAATTTCTTGAAACCTCAAAAAGTCTAGCTCCGCTTGTATGTTGTTCTTGCGAATAGTCGCTATGGCTTGCATTATCGCTTTGAACCGTTCGAGACCTCTAATGTTTTGCCTAACTGTAATGTGAAGAATCTCGATCGACTTTTTCATTTCCATCATTTTTTCCAGGGTATCGGCGTCCAAGAGTCTACCTAAAGTGTCTTTCCATTCGATACAGTGTTGGCGAATGCTGTTCAACAATGGACGCAAATGCAAACGAATACTGTCAATATCTACGTAGTCCCTGTAAGTATGGGCGCTCTGGGCGATGTCTTTGTAAAACATAAATTTTTCGTCGTAGGTTTCCAGCGTGACCATGCCAGTCATGAACTTCTCGCATGTGGATTCTTTCTCGAACGACCACAGCATCTTGTAGCGTTTCCATCTCTGCAAATGTCTGTGGACGCTTGTTATGGATTTATGGGCGGTGTCTTGAAGTTTTTGCACCGCTTCGTTTATGTCTGGAACCTTCATGACCTCGTCATAGAACGAGAACAAAAATTCTTCCCTCTTTGAGCACTGTATTGGTTTGCACTGGATGCAAGTCTCGTGCATCCATCGAGGAACTATTCGCAACCTTTCAAAGAAGTCGTGAGTGTTTCTTACGACGATGTTGTAGATTTCCGTTGCCGTTGGTCTAAGTAATATTTCAGGGGTCACCACCAACGCGTCCACTTGGAAGAGCAATTCCTTCGATTCGAACTTGGAGGTGAACGCTTCCACGTTGTTGATGGTCATGCCGATTAGAGCCTTATAAATTTCAATTTCCCAAAAGGAGTAGTAGCTGTACATCTCCGGGGAATTCCCTGTGTTTGTATTTAAGACTAGATATTCTAGTTTTATGAGGATCGGGCCGAAAGACTCGTAGACTTTCAAGAGGTTAGCAACTTTTTCGGTTCGACGTTCGTACATTGTGTTGAAAAAGTCCTTGCACGAAAGCCGTTCGGGATTGGTCTTCACCGGCGCAAAATCGAACAGATTGGCTAAATAGAGGACCTTCACTCTTCTATACAGATCCCTTTCGATGTGTTCGATATGTTCAAACAGCGTGTTCAGCGCGGTAATTTGTGTTTCACATTCTTCTGCGTACTCGTAGATACTTAAGGATGACCATTTAATTCTGGATAGACCTTGCTGTATATAGAGCTCAACTTCTTTAAGTTTTCCCTTTAGGAGTATCACCTTTAAATTGAGAAATTATTAGAATAGTGCGACGAGGACAAAAATTAAAACTCACCTGTGGTTTCGTCAGCTTATCCATAATAGCATTGTACGATTTCAGCATACGTACAACGGCGTTCACGTTTTTCGAACACTTTTCCTTCCGCATCGCGATCAACCTCAGATTTTCCGGCAGCGAGAACTTCAATAGCTCAAACATATCGATGCACTTGAAGCATCTCCACAAGGAATCGTCGAAATTCAGGTCGAACTTCAGCCCGAAGTCGATCATTATGTTGGCGCCCATGATTTCGTGCCAGGTTAAATTTTTCTGCGACTGGATGCGACCCATCAGCGTCTGAGCCGAATGACTTATCATCGAGGATCTTAGAGGCATTTTGCCACCTGATATTTATAAAAATTGCACATTGTAGAGCTAGTAACGATGATGTCTTTACTATTTGTTGTTTAGTTGAAAGGTAGTTAAGAAAGAAGTCAAATAATTGAAAAAAGTCAAGTCTCAACAATCCGCTATTCGCTATGTGCGTTACACGACGCGACATCTGGTGGTACAAAATGTGGCGAATTTCTTGGCTACATAAAACGTCAGGTACATCGGAAGCGATTGAAAATCCAAGAAAAATTTTTGATTTTAGTGCAATATAATTAGTTTTGCAGATAATACGTTGATATATGAGAATAATTATCGATTCGACGGAAAAAAGTCAAGTTCGATATTGAATTTTGTGTGTATTCAGCAAAACTTCGTAGGTTATGAAAGCGTAAACATGAGAATATCATAATAACAAAAATAGCATTGTGAAATTGATACGATTAAAAATTCGGTTCATGAAGTTTTACTGAAATTACTGAATGATAGACAAACTGAAATTAAGTTATTAAATATATTTTTCGGGAATATTAGTGCTGTCCATTGCACTAATCATAAGAACCGGCTTCGAAAAAGGTTATGATACTTACCCTTGTTGGTTCTGGTGTCATATGAGCACCGTCGATTTTGAAGCATTTTTTGGGTTCTATGGAAAGATTATATCAAATGGGACACATTAACGCAAAAAAATGTGCGAATGTAGCACATTTTCTCAAAATAAACTGAAAATAAAAATTTAAATTTAACATACATTTTTTCCTAATAAACACAATTCCAGTACACTTTGTCCTAAGGTATGATCGCAGAAAGTTAATAATAACATAATATAAATCTTCTTTTCATACAAATTGCAAATAAAACTGTTTTCTGCACTTTAAAACCATAATATAATATTTATGAGATAAACGTCAACATGACTATTTCTTAAAACATCATTATATAGGTTGGTTTAGCACGGCTGTTGTACGGGTAGATGTTGCCAAGTGTAATTTCTATTTGGTTTTAAAATATAACAGCCTCGTGTTGAATATGTTCCAAAAGTACTGTGGGACGAAAACTTATAAATAATGATTCTTAATGGCCTTGTTTAATAAAATAACAATAATTCGTATATAGGATTTACTAGAATTAGATGTTAGGCTAGAAGGGGGTCACTTTTAATAATATGTCATATAAACTAATTAATTTAGTTTATTGAAATAGATACAAATTTAAAAGATCATTTGGATTAGTTTAAGAGAGTATCACGCGTAGTGCGTTTATTTGTTACTTTGAATTAATTTTGATTTTGTGATGGGCGTGCGCGTAGCGCGCTCGCCTCAATGCGCTCCTTTGGCTAATTAAAGATAGTTTCGATAATTTTTGCTTAATCTGGAATACGTTAATTAGGGTTAGTTTTGGTTACTTTAGGTTAGTATGGGTTAGTTTTGGTTACTTTAGGTTAGTATGGGTTAGTTTTGGTTAGTCTGGGTTGGTTTTGCTTAGTTTTTGATAGCGAAGAGAAAATGTTGCGTAGCACGCTTTTCTTTTTATTTTGGTTAATTAGGGTTAGTCTGGGTTAGTTTTGCTTAGTCTGGGTTAGCTTGCGTTAGTTTTGGTTAGTTCGGGTTAGTTTGGGTTAGGTTTGGTTAATCTGGGTTAGTTTTGCTTAGTTTGGGTTAGCGCGCGTGGCGTGTTTGTCTCTTTACTTTGGTTAATTAGGGTTAGTTTTGATTAGTTTGGGTTAGCTTTGGTAAGCATGGGTTGGTTTTGGTCAGCCTGGGTTGGATTTGCTTGTTTTGGGATAGCCAAGAGAAAAGCGCGCGTAGCGCACTTTTTTTTACTTTGGTTAATTAGGGTTAGTTTTGGTTAGTATGGGTTTCTTTTGGTTAGTCTGGGTTAGCTTGGATTAGTTTTTGTTGGTTAAGGTTAGTTTTGGTTAGTATAGGTTAGTTTTGATTAGGCTCGGCTGGTTTTGTTTAGATTGGAATAGCGAAGAGGCACGCGCGCTACGCGCTCTTGTCTCTTTACTTTGGTTAATTATGGTTAGCCTGGGTTAGTTTTGGTTAGTCTTGGTTAGTTTGTATTAGCCTGGGTTGGTTTTGGTTAGCTTGGGTTAGTGCTGGCTAGTTTGGGTTAGTTTGGGTTAGTTTGGGTTAGCTGTGGTTGAGTTACGACAAGCGTGCGTAGCGCGCTTGTCTTTTAAAATTATTTAATTTTATGACAAATATACTTGATCTAAGGCATTTAAAATGAACAAATTGTGTCGACAGTGTACCGTAAGTAAACTTTTATTACTTATATATACATGTATGGCTAAACAGCCAGGGTTAGGTTTGCTTAGTATGGGTTACTTTTGGACAATCTGGGTTAGTTTACGTTAGTCTGGACTAGTTTTGGTTAGTTTGGGTTACTTTGCATTAGTCTGAATTAGTTTTGGTTAGTTTGGGTTAGTTAACAGACAAATGGGAGCTTATTTGGTTAGTCTGAGGCATATAAAGTGTAACGCTCAGTTCCCAAATAAATACAAACCTAATTTACATAAATATACAAGTTTACAATAATCTCCAACTTCACAAAAATCTCCAAGTTCACAATCGGTGGTACAGCCTTTAGTGCAGGAACAATGGCGGCCCCCAGCTTTTAGACAGTGGAGAAGGGTCGTGGTGAGTTATAATGCCTGAGCGCCACGCGGTTAACTTATCGCCATGCCCTGATGCTGGATCTTCAGTGAGATTCGACCAATAACCACGAATTGCTCTCCTCCCCGCTGTAACCTATTGAAAAACTTGGAAGGGGAAACAAAAAGAAATATCACCCCAATTAAACAAAAATAACAAGTGTATATTCCGTATTGGTGACTATAATTTTGAATTAAATAAGAAAAATAATTGCTACAAGAAGAATTTCTTGTATATGTAGCTATGACAATTAATATATAAATGTTTGCTAAAGATGGAATATTAAAAGTAACGGTTTAATGTTAAATAGTACTTTATGTTATAACTACGGCGCCCTATAAATACGAATACGTGATCACGTGTCGTTTACATGCCCTTGATTGGTGCTAAAACCTATACGGTACAAAAATATGATAACTTCTTCTACTTCGACACTCTAATCAAAAAGCAAGAAGTTAACGTGCTATTTCAAATGTACTAGATTCATGTAAGTAAAATATTCACCTATTAAATAGTAACCGTACCAGAGGTAAATCTATATGATTACGCGTCGATACGCTATGCTTATATGCGAACAGTTTCAAAAATATTTATATTATACGACGCTGAAAAGAAGTAAAACACGCGAACAAGACACGCTGAAATGAATTAATAATACCACGCCAAAACTATCCGGATTAGCTGGATAATCCAGTATACATATGCTAACTATTGAGAATAATTCGTTACTCCCAAATAACTTGAAGGTAACTATATTTTAAATCAAGTCATACCATCAATACTTTCATTAAGCAAATTCATCCGAAAATTTAATTTAATTCGCCCTAAATCACCAATCAAATAAAACACAATAATAAAATGAAATAAAATAAAAGTCCCAAAATACGCTATATAAAATCCTAAATTAAGACTTATCTGATACGTTATCAAGCCAACAGTGAGTTCATCCAGGATCCAGGTGTTCGTCGAATCACTGAAGCGTCAAGGTCGAGAAGACACACTCCGTATGCGTTGAGGCTTGAATCAGACAGCGAGACACGCAGTCAATTGACGGTTACTCCGGAACCACGTGTTGTCAGAGGAGTCTCAGTATGCAGTCTCGAAACCCAGGTAGGAAACCGGATCGTAAGAGGACAATGGAACCAATAATCCAAAAATAAAATTCCAAAAAGCCGGAAAAACAGAAACAGAAAACAGGAAAATCCAAGAATTAAAAATCCAAGAATTGAAAATCCAAGAATTGAAAATCCAAGAATTGAAACAGAAAACCCCTGAAACAAATAGGGCAAATTAGAACTGTGATCAAACCAAAATATGAAGGAAACAGGTACGGAACCTCAACAAATAACAGATCAAAACAATATCTGTATCAAATTTACTCAAACAACATACCTTTAGATGTTAAACGGGGTTCAAGTGTGTGGCAGCTCTCGAAAATCAAATCCCCAAACGTGGGTGCAGGTGGTCGAATCTACAAATCTTCCTTCATCTACAATCATCCATCAGACGAGAAACCATCGACGACCACAATCCTGCTCAAGGGCTTCGTTGAATACTCCCCTAACTAGGGCACTGTATATTTCACACTAAATATCAGTATCTCAACGAAAATTCCCAATTTCGAGAGCTCAGCACTGAAACCTACTGGTTCCTTCAAGATCACATAAAGACTAAATTGGCTTGCTCCGAAATGACGAGGCTAGCAGAATTAACATCGCGCCGGCTCAACATACTATGTTGCCAGAAGCGTCCCTATTTGTGACAAAGTACTAGAAAGTTATGATGTCATACTACCGGATTCGCCAAAACAAGCGCTAAAGCGACTCATTCTCGAAATGATTTAAATCAGTTAGAATCTACTTTTATATGCTTGGTGGGAATATATAACCCACGCGTTATGCGGCAGTCAAAAATTACAATCAACACGTGCCACTAATAGCCTTATGCCAAATAAGGCATTAACTTGGCAACCGTGTCGACCGTGAAGACCACGCGCTTGTCCAGAAAGCTGTCACTTATACCGCCAAAATTACCCCCATAGACTATATGAAACATAGAACAATTTCCCTTGTGTGGGTAGAATCTACTCAGAGCTGAAATATTATCGAACTTTAATAATGGAGAGTCCGTGTAATACCGCGTCAATATGCAAGCGTAGAGGGCTAAACATTGATACCATCCAATATAATCAGCAAATTCAAGCGTATGATAGCTAAATCCTACAATAAAAGCAACGCGAATTAGAGTGGTTCTCGAGTCGATATCGACGGAGGGATCCGATGCGATTTCCACCGGTCGTGTAGTCTATGGTTTAAAACCGGAGTGACATGACATACTTCTAACAAACGTCAATCTTCATTCCCAAAATGAAAATATTCCGTAATCACCTAAGCAAAACAATATATTATCAAATATATATCAACGAGAAAATTACCACAGAATGACCATCAAGTGTACAAAAAGTAAGTTATAATTACAGTGTTAGATATCCCTAAATAACCTTAAAATATAACTGGGCATGCATTATAGTCCAAACTCCAATTACTCGGCTAATCTGTAAACAATCTATCACTGTTGCTTTATTTTAGACACAACCCTCCAAGAAAGGCGAAAATATATTCTAGATTCCAGAATACCTCGAATCAGCAATTAAAAACCATAATTAGCAAGGCCGAATACAGTGGATGGCGATCAAGGTGTATTATCGAACTGAAATAATGAAAACAAGCCAACTGATTAGAAGAAGGGTTTCTTTCTCCATTTAGAAAGACAGCATAATAGGACAAAACCAAGAGGAAAATACCAATATACAACGAAGCTTTGTGGTTCCAGCTGCAACAATATATCGTGTGTGTAAAGTTAATTCGTTCAAAAGAAAGCATGTGCATTTGATATATTATAAAGACATAAATATGAAATATTTGCTTTAGAATACCTAGTTTAATGTTGGGTTCCATGCTTTTCCAATACTAGCCCTATTGTGGTAATTATCTAATTTTTGTAGTGTATTTTAATAAATAATATGATGTTTGATTATTTTCCCTCCAGAAATAGATCAATTTTAGTCGACTATGGTACCACATACGTAAATTTTTATTTTGGTCCTTCGCCATTTCGTCCAGAAAAAAAAATAAATGCGTATAGTTAATCGGAGCCCGTTACAAATCAACAAGCGCGCGGTTTGCTCTTGTTTAGTTACTTTCACAAGTTGTTATTCTACTTTATGAAACATGCCCCTGCAATTTGCTTACTTGAAAATCAAGAAGGTTAGCCAAGTCTGACAACATTGCAAGTAAATTGTCATCATTAATGTCATATTGGGAGAGTTTTCGCATTTAAATGTCACTAAATGGCCTCATATCGGAAATTTCTTTTTAATTTTTTGGCGTCAAAAGTGCTTCATCCGCAATTTTTTTGCATTAATGTGTTCCATTTGATGTAATCTTTCCATTGAACCCAAAAAAATCTTAAAAATCGACAGTGCTTATATGACATCAGACCCTTTTCGATGTATTCCACGTGTTTATTTGTATAGTAGCTGAATAAAGTTCCAAATTTCTCCGACTCGCGCGCACGATCGTTCGCCATTTCTCCCACTACCCTAACGCACAGGGCGAATACAATTAACGAAAATATGAGTAGAGTGCCTGGGCCGGGGTCGATTCTCTTTGGGAGCAGACGGCGTCGATTCTCTTTGGCGCTATAGACGAGTTCAACTCTCCCTGGTGAGCTTGAAATAGCCCACTTGGCCTTGGGTGTATTCGACTTTGAACGACTGATCTTTAATGTCCTTGAGGTTTCGTTGAAGGTCGCGCATATGACCTTGGGCTCCAAGCGTGTAAGACCTTGAACACCCTTAGGATTGTTTTGTGTTGTCTTTTACCTTGAATGATATTGAGATAATTTGAATGCCCTTGAGTTTTTTGTTGATGGTTGTGCATATGACCTTGGGAGTGCTCCAGGTGTATATGACCTTGAACGCCCTTGAAACTGTTTCAGAGGATTATTATTCAGTTAAGGACATGCAACTTAACTTTGTGTGCCCTTATATTAATATGTATTTAGCTTCTAGTAATTAGGATTTTTTAGTTGAGACCCAAAATATTGATTCATCTGTTAACAAATTTTACGAAATTATTGATACTGCGATTGAAATATTCGTACCAAGGAGAAGGGCAAAATATTTAAAATTTCCAAAATGGTCCAGTAAAGAATTAAAATCAAATATAATTGAAAAGAAAATTGCCCATAAAAAATATAAAAATAGCTTCTTTCCAAGTGATTATGAAACTTTCTCAAAAATCAGATCAAAATGTAAATTAATGGTACAGGCAGATCATAATAAATATATTAATGAGTTAGAAAGTAACTTAACATCTAGCAAGGAATTCTGGAGGTATGTCAATTCGAAGAGGGATAATTGTGAGTTACCAAAATCTTTATTCTACGGGGATGTAAAAACTGACAATCCTACAGAGATTGTGGAATTGTTTGCCCAGCACTTTGCATCTGCGTACGTCAACCACTGTGAAAAGAATACTAATTTTACTTATTCCAAAACTAAACAATTGTCCTCTTGTAAATTTCCAGTCATGGAAGTATTTGATAAATTAGATAAATTAAATAATAATCTAGGAGGTGGACCTGATGGCTTAACAGTTAACTTTTTAAAAAATACAAAATTTGTCTTCTCTGATAAAATCTGCTCTCTATTTAATTTATGGCTGTCAGTTGGCATTTTCCCTACCAAATGGAAAATATGCTATGTAACCCCCATATTTAAGTCAGGGGATCGAGCTGACGTGTCAAATTATACGCCTATCAGTAAAACTTCTCTTATACCAAAAATTTTGACTGCTTGGTAACATATAGGATGATTCTTCACTTCAGGGACATTCTATCGGTTGCCCAGCATGGATTTGTGAAGGTAAGGTCCACAGTGACAAATTCGGTAAAATATCAATTTGGTGAAAGCTGTGGAAGACGGTAGTCAGGTTGACTCAGCCAGTACAGATCTTAATAAGGCACACGACAGGATCAATATTTCTACTCTTATAAAAAATATTAAGGCATTGGGGGTAGCTGGAAGTTAGTTGTTATGGTTGGAAAGTTTTTTGACTGGAAGGGTTCAATTGGTAAAAATAAAAAAAAATAGTTTCCTCTCCAATTTGTGTTTTATCGGGAGTACCACAGGGAGGACATCTGTCACCATTATTATTTAATTGCTACATAAATGATGTGGACTTCATTCTTTACAGTGCTGTATTGGTATACGCAGATGACTTAAAATTGTATAAACGAATTTCAACCTTGGAGGACTCAAGACAGCTACAAGCAGATCTTAATTGCTTTGCTCTTTGGTGTAGAATTAATGACTTAGACGTGAATGTTAAAAAATGCAAGGATATATCTTTTTTTAAATGTTATGTAGTCATAATATACCCATATGTATTGCTAGGTCAGGCGCTAGAGAGAGTGGAATCTTTGAAAGACTTAGGAGTAACTTTCAATCAAGATCTTACTTTCAATCTCCATATTGAAAATATTTGCAATAGAGCCTTGAAACTCCTTGGCTTTGTAGTCGTGAAGATCCATACTTGAATATGCTTGTCCTGTCTGGTCTCCAAACTACCAGGTTTATATAAATATGCTGGAAAGGGTTCAAAGACGATTTCTTAGACATATAGGCTATAGGTTAAAAATTCCTGTTGAGAATATTAATTTTGATGAATTATATATATTATTACATCTTCCTACATTAGAAACCCGCAGGAGAAATCTTGGCATATGCTTTTTGTATAAAATAGTAAATAATTTAATTGATTGTCCTCCTTTGTTAGATGAGATAAATATTCATGTACCTGCAAGAAATACAAGACAGAATGAACTGTTCAATATATTATATCATAGGACAGATTATGGCTATTTTAGTCCCTTATCAAGAATTTGCAGGGATGCCAATCAACTGCCAAGAGAGGTAGATCTCTTTAATTTATCTTTAAAGAGTTTAAAAAACAGGATGCAACAGGGTTTTTAGCTGATTTATATATTAGATTTAATTGGGTTTAATTATTGAATTAACTTAAAATTATTTATTACCGTTTTCATTCAACATTGTTGTTTGTGTGACTGGTTGGCCGTTATTGAATTTGGAAAGCGATATATTATAAAGAAACTACAATTAACAAATGGTCGTTTTGGGAAAAGTGTTATCGCAACATTATTTGATAAAGAAAATGGCTGTGTTTTTAGTTCTTATTTACCGAAAAGAGATGTTGAAATTATTATCGAAGAAGTTGTTGAAATTATCAATAACTAACGAAAAACATAAATTAACCTATTTAGGACAAAGTGAATACACATACTCCGGTGCCAAAACACGTTTTCTTGTAAGGTTTGATAATCTGGAATAATTACGTTATATTGGAACTGTAATAGTTTTAAAATTTTGATTACATTTAATAACGAATTATCAAAATGCTGGCACGATGTTTTCTTTTTCACAGAGAGCAATATGGTCAATTTTGTGAACAATGAGAATCAAGTTTCATACATTAGAAGTTTAGCAGCATTGCTAAGAAATATGCGAAAATGCTTGAGGAGGATTTGAAGCTATTGGTAATTGAAATGCCACAAATTCCCAAGGACCTTGTCGAGAAATATTGCCTTTATGAAGATGTAGAAATTACATCAGTTTGATGGTACCCAAGCTTACAAGAGACCTCTAGAAAAGAAAACACATTATTTACCACATTCGTGTAACTTTGTAAGACAAAACAAAACATTGCTTTCAACATTCTTATAACATTGTAAGACAATTGTATATTTGCAACATTCCTGTAATTTTGTCATATATTTTAAAATTTAATTGTGGTTTTTTTATATAATATAAGTACATCAGCTCTAGAAAAAATATCTTAGTATTTTTAAAATGGCACCTGTTAACGACACAATTGACATATTTGCCGTCAGCGAACAGGGATGTTTCTATGAAGCTGAGCAGCAAAAGACGAAAAACCCCGGTGTTTATTTACTTGAAAAAGTTCTCCGCGAACGTAAAAAAGACAATAACATAAGTGGTTAGGTTTTCCAAATCAGTTTAACTCGTGGATAGATAGGTCAGATATCGTTTAAATATATATAATTTTTAAACATGTGTAAAGTATAAGGATTATAAATAAACAACTTTTTTTGTAATACTTTTATTTTTTATTTAATATATATCTATTAGTACAAAACTTGAACACTACACACACTTAGTCTATATAACATCTTCATCGAAAAGCTAGTAAAGATGGGCTAAATTGGGTATCGGAGCAATATGGTGGAGAATCTAGTATAGATGGAAACGATGGTTTTGGTGGGGGTTGTCAGTCTTAAATATTATTATTATCTTAAATATTAAATATTAAATCCAAACGCTGTCCTTTTTGGCTACACGGGGTCTCGGAACGAGACGGTGAAGAATCTAATAAAGATGGAAATGATGGTCTTGGTGGGGGGTTGCCAGTCTTCACTTAAACCCCAACGCTGTCCTTCTAGACTAAACACAATAGACGAATGTTCGTTGTACTCTTGGGATAAGTCCGTTGAGACACCTGATATAGTTAGGGTTCGACTTGATCGCCTAGATGAATTCGGCGTGTCCGATATTTCAATGTGTGCATTAAGATTTACCAAATGAGATACTGCTCCATAATAACTTACCATTCTTGAGCTGGTTTTATCCGATAATTCTGGGAAACTATTTGGTGACAGACTTCTACTTGGTGATACACTGATTTGCTGTTTGACACTACAACTATTCATTCTTCTGCTTCTGAACTTTTACTGGTGATGGTCGTTAGCAAACTAATGATTTCTGATTTAGATATGGTTATGTAATAAAATGTTTAAATTAAAATATACCTTGCTTACTAGACAGCAAGACAATAACTATTCTCTGCATTATTAAACCTTTTATATCCACCACAATGTATTTCTGAAGGTGATGTGACGTCACACTTAAAGTTCCAAGGCCAACTCAAAATCATTCAAGGTCAAATGTGTGATCTTCAAATATCCGCAAGAACACTCGAGGTCGATGTCGCTTGAAATTTTCTCAAGGACACACA
Source organism: Pissodes strobi (assembly GCA_016904865.1). Taxonomy (NCBI): domain Eukaryota; kingdom Metazoa; phylum Arthropoda; class Insecta; order Coleoptera; family Curculionidae; genus Pissodes; species Pissodes strobi. Next base: position 32,108 of record MU185999.1, read on the forward strand.
AAGTCAAAAGGGTGTTCTAGGTCATACACGCTTGTAGCAATCCCAAGGTCATATGCACGACCTTCAACAAAAACTCAGACATTCGAGGTCAAAGTCATTCAACGTTGAATACACCCAAGGCCAACTGGGCTATATGAAAGTCACCAGGAAGAATTGCTCCCAAAGAGAATCGACCTTGTCGATTCCAAAGAGAATCGACCCTGGCCCAGGCACTCTACTGATATGGTTAAGTTTGTTGAAAAAGTAATAAGAAGAGGTCCAAGTCAGTGTTTCAAACGGTACGCGGAAGTCTTTATTCAAAATATGTATGTTATTGTTAAGCATTTTTAATGAAAAAGATGTCTTGCTACTGTGGAATAAAATTGGATACCATCGAAAAAATCACAATGCATAATCTTTAGGGTTAAAGTCATATATGGATCTTAGCAACACGTTGGTAAAGCTTTTTATATATTTTATAGTAGGTATTATTAGAAATGTGCATTTGCAGTTGCTACAACTTCGATGTCACAACATGGTTATGTCGGAAACAAACGATGGAAGTCGGTTAAATTCGGATAAACTCGCGCAACTCAGTGCTGAACAAAATGCTATTGTAAAAATAGGAATAATCCTAAAACTTCCGTAGATATTTACATATTAAATTTATTACTATATTTGATGAAGTACTGCAAAACAATGGTTACATTTTCATCGTCATTTTCCCGCAACAAGAGGGTGCCCGATTTATATGTTTCGTTTTTGGGCGACCATCTTCAATGTTTACTTATGCTAATACTCAGTTTCTTCAAGTATGGATAACTTTATTCTTCAAATATTTTCTATGACAACGATTGTTAATACAATTGTAACCCTAGTAATTATAGGCTTCATAACTTTATACGTTAGATATCCGGTACTTCAGACACCGGGCATAAGTGTGCTTAAGGCGTACGATACATAAGTATCTAACGTGTTGGGAAACATATGTTAGCGAAAATGCTAAGATCTCTGCTTACAAAAATATTTTGACGCTGATGACAGAAATAATAATTTAAGTAAATTATTTAAATTAAAAAGTGTTTGTTTGTTTCAAAAACCCCATAAAACTTGGTGCACGGTGCAGATTCCCCCGAAAAGCCTTACTCTAAAAAGAACCTCATTGGTCAGGGCGGTTCTAATATCTCGTCCAGCGAATTAAAATGAAAGAAAGACGATATTACCTTGTAAGGACAACATTTCTTGAACTTTGAACACGCGTAAGCCAAAGCTAGGTATGGAAAAATACGTGTTTGCGCCGAAATCAGGGCCAAGTTGCGTAATATCACGCGTTTCTTAGAAGTACGGAGATTCTGGAATTTTTCTGGGGGACAAAACGCGTCAAAAACCTGGCTATAGAAGCATGACCATATCGAAGAAAAATCAGTCTTGTTCCAATTAACAGTTGCAGTCGGTCCTTATGGCCGAATGAAAAATTTTATGTCAGATGTAGCGGGTCGCTATGCCGAATTTTATTTAAAAAATTAAAGTAATAATTTTTTAGTCGATAATATGGTCTTAGTTGTGACCAAACCGAAAGTAGTGCCTTTCAGTTCAAAAGCTCGTGGAAATAACTAATTAAATAAGCAAATTCATATCAACGGTTCGAAAAGTAAAGTAAATAACGTGGTGGATCTTCGTCATTCGTCGAGGGATAAGATGTTCAAACACGAGCAAGGGGAGCTACGACGGCAGGCTCCGAGGTCACATTAAAGATAGACAGTAAGTTTAGTTTTAAATCATAATTTGTAAAGTGCTTATATATTTGAAAACATTTATAGTTGTCTGTTTGCAAGAAAGTCATGAGTTTTTCAGTAAAACATTGCAGTACTCCAGTAAATTCTAGATTTAAATCAACATGTGTGGATTGCTTGTATATTGGAAAATCTTTAGCGTTGCCGGTTGGCAAGAAATTCATGAGTGTTTCAGTAAAACAATTCAGTGCTAAAATTAGATAGTAAGTTTAATTTAAATGATGAGGCGTAGAGTGCCTATATATTGGAAAACATTTATTTCTGTAGTATTCAATAATAAAAAGAGTATCCCATTAAATAATTAGTGCTATCATACTTCGAATTTTATTTAATTAATTGTACAAGTTCTTACTTACTTTTGGCAGACATCAAGCTCTTGATAGATCCCATTTTTATCTGCGAACTATTGACTCCCGAAACGGAACCTCTATGGAACTTGAAGAAGTTTTTCTTCTTGGGAGAATCGGATATCTTCAGTATGTCTAGTTGCATGACCTTCTCCAATACCGGACCGTATGTTTCTATCCATTCTTCTAATTTAGCTAAAATATACACAGATAAATTTAATAAAATAAAATTACAGTAAAACACATTTTGGATAATATTTTACAATTATTTGTCTTCTTTTTTGAGAGATGCCAGTAAGAAGCGTTTATTGCGGGAAAGTATGAGGATTTGAACATGGAACGTGAACAGCATGTTCGAGTTGGGAAAAGCCCATAATGTTAACCTGGAAATGTCAAGAATAAATTATAAAATCATGGGAATCAACGAGACAAGCTGGAACGGAAGCGGAAAAAGTACGATCCAAAACAAGATAATATACTACTCGGGAAGTAGTGATGCTAGACATCAACATGGAATGGCGATTATCATTGATGAAACAATGAAGCATGCAGCGAAAACCTTTGTACCCTTCTCACCGCGAGTGATGCTATTACAACTTGAAGCTTACTGCGGCACGCTAAATCTCATTCAGGTGTATGTAACCACAGCCGACAAAGAAGACCATGAAATAGAAGATTTATACCAAGATATAGAAAACGTTTTAAAGTGGGTCAAAGATAAAGATGTGACCGGAATAATGGGGGATTTAAACGCTAAAATTGGCTAAGGTGATAAAGATGAGGAAGTTGGTAAACATGGATTAGGAGAGCGAAACGAGAGAGAGGGGAGCGTCTGAATCAGTTATGCCAAGAAAACTCAATGGTTATTGCTAATACGCTTATCGAGCACCCCAAATACCTGAAAATCACCACAAGATAACCCTCAGCATGTAGTCACAAATCAAATAGACTATATTATGATAAAACAGAGATACAGGAACGCAGGAAGAGACACCAAAACATATCCGGGTGCGGATGTAGGCTCAGACCATGTATTGGTAGTAGCGGAAATCAAGGTCAAAAATTATTACAATTTTTTTGAATTTGTAATAGAGCCTCTTCGCTACGGCCCCAGGAAGAATTTCATTAGGGTCACTAAGCTAGTACTTGTGCAGTTTACATCCTGGGGCCGTAGCGAAGAGGCTCTATTACAAATTCAAAAAAATTGTAATCATTTGTTGAGCAAAAGGCAATCAATTACAAGGTAAAAATGAATCCTCCACAACAATATAGAACATATCTACATCAAGGTCAAACTCAAAAAAAATAAAGAAACCAGCAATAAAAGCCAGAATTGATACGCAACAGCACAGAAACATCATGAGAGACGTTACCAGGGATATAAACAGGAACCTACAAAAGCAAAATGAAGAGGAAGGCGCAAACAATAATGAAAAGGAGCCAGGAGACATGTGGAGAAGCTTCAAATCGGCAATGATAGAGTCATGCAGAGAATACCTGAGACCAAGCAAAAGACAAAAAAGACAAGACTGGATGAAGGATGAGATTCTTGGGTTAATAGAAGAAAGGAGAATAGCCAAAACCTCCAGAGACCAGAGGAAGTACCGAGAGCTGAAAAACAAAGTAAGGTATGAATGTCACCAAGCGAGAGAAACATGGCTGATGGGTAAATGCTCGGAAATGGAGGAGTTACAACAGCGACAAGATAACCTCCATAAAAAGATCAAGGAATTTACCGGCACGAGCAGAAAACAAAAGCCGCACATTCTAATAGACAATGACGGAAACATTATAGTAGATATAGAGAAGCAAATACTACAATGGGAAAATTACATTAAAAATCTGTTCGATGGTCAGGGAGTAGAGATACAAGCCAGTACTGAAGAACAAACGGGGCCGACCATTCTGAAAAAAGAGGTAAAACGAGCAATAGAAACAACAAAAAGCGGAAAGGCTCTGGGTCCAGACGAAATACCTGTGGAAGTGTTGAAGTTGATTGAAGAACAACACTTGGACTCTATAACAGCCCTATTCAATAGAATATATATAACGGGAACCATACCAGCAGAATGGCTACAATCGACCTTTGTGACAATACCCAAAAAGGAAAATGCGAAGAAATGTGATGAATATCGTACAATTAGCTTGATGAGCCACACATTGAAAGTGTTCTTGAAAGTTACACACCGCAGAGTATTTCAGAAACTGGAAAGTAATATCTCGGATACCCAGTTCGGATTTAGAAACGGATACAGTACTCGGGACGCATTATTTGCATACAATGTCCTCACACAACGCTGTCTCGATGTCAATCAGGAAGTTTACGCCTGTTTTATATTATAGATTATAAGGCGTTTGATAGAGTGAGGCATGACCAGCTAGTAGAAGTGCTAAACCAGAAAAACCTGAACTCACGAGATATCAGGATCATTGTCAGCCTTTACTTTAACCAAAAGGCAACAATGCGAGTACAAGAAAAGACGACTGATCCTATAAAAATCAAATAGGGCGTAAGACAGGGATGTGTCCTCTCGCCACTTTTATTCAACATCTACTCTGAAGAAATATTCACCAGAGCCCGTGTATGCGAGTTGAAAGGCATCACAGTAAATGGCAAGATAATTAATAACTTGCGCTATGCAGACGATACTGTCCTTCTTGCTGGAAATATGCGGGACCTACAAGAACTGCTGAACAGGGCCGTCACTGCCAGTCGACACTTAACACAAAAAAGACCAAATACATGATTATAACAAAGAACAACGCTCCGCAAGAACACCTCTCTGTAGACGGAGAACAATTAGAGAGGGTTACAAGATATACCTATCTGGGTACAAGGTACAAACATCACCTGCACCGCTGATTATTGCTCCGAAATCAAGATCCGTATAGAGAAAGCACGTGCAGCTTTTGTCAAAATGACGCGACTTGAGCCTAGATCTTAGAATACGCATGCTGAAGTGCTATGTATTCCCGGTACTGTATTATGGCGTAGAAATTTGGACCCTTAACAGAATGTACGAAAGAAAAATAGAAGCATTTGAGATGTGGACCTACAGAAAAATGCTCAGAACATCGTGGGTGGAGCACACGACCAACGCAGAAGTGCTTACCAGAATGAATAAAGAGTTGGAGGTGTTAAGGGAAATGAAGAGAGAAAAATCACCTGCCTGGGTCACATAATGCGAGGTTTAAAATATGAGATACTCCACTTGATAATCCAGGGGAAGATTATGAGAAAAAGATCAACTGGAAGAAGAAGAATATCTTGGCTGCGGAATCTGCGAGAATGGTTCAACATGTTTTCTGCAGATCTATTCAGAGCAGCAGTTTCCATGGCAGGATTGTCATGATGTTAGCAAACCTCCGATAATGGAGAAGCTACATGAAGAAGAAGAGGTGGCACACACACTAAAAGAAGATCCTATGGCGCTCGACGAACTGTGTGTGTGCGAAGATGTTGATTGACACGGTTCTTGACTAGATGTAGGTTGTAATTAGGGGGAAACAAATGCCCTGGGAGTGAGTTCCACAGTGACGCAGTGCGCCAGACAAAGGAGTTCTTGTAAAGCGATGTTCTAGGTGGTTCCAGTTGTACGACGAATTGGTGAGCTCTTGCCGTCTGTGCTAAGTCTGACAGGCGTTGTCAGGGACGGGCCAAATCCTGGGAACATCTGCCATGAAAGTATCTGTAAAACAGAGACATGTCAGCCACTGCGGTGTTCCAGACTATACAGATTCCGGGTCAACTCCGGGTAGCCGACAAGACGCACAGCTTTCTTGTGACTGGAATCCAGCAGCTTTAGGGTGTGCTTTGGTGCGGCACTCCAGATGTATGCGCAATATTCTAAGCACGGTTTTATTTGCGCTTTGTAGAACAAGAGGAACTGCTGCAGTGTATACAGTTTTTTGTTGGGAAATAGCGCATCAAGCTTCTGGGAGTCTGATTTTACGATTGTTAGCAACGTGGTCATGCCAGGACATATTGCTGTTAACCGAGGCATCCAGCAGTTCGATTGACGAGGATGAAGGAATGATCGATTCTGCCATAATGATGTCAGGGTCAGCCGTATTGGCCCTCTTGGTAAACGTGGCTGCTGGGGTCTTTACTGCATTGAACTGGACCAATTTTCGTCTCCCCAAGTTTGAACTTTCTCCAGGTCTTGATTTATTGCTGTAATTTGTTCCTGTCTGTGTTGATAAGTCTCAGCCGCTGCTAAAGGTTTTTCTGATCTAAATTGGGAGACAAGGGTACTGTCATCTGCAAAACTGTAATCAGGATTATTCGTTTCGGTCAGCAGGTCATTAATATAGATGAGGAACAGAGTTGGTGAAAGTATTGCACCCTGAGGCACGCCCGTGTTAATGGTGAATATGTGAGATGTGTCCATCAACTGCAACGTGCAGAGATCGGTTCTTAAGGAAACTGGCAAGCCAGCTGCAGAGAGAGGTCGACGGTCCGAAGGACAGCAGTTTGTTGAGCAGTCCGTCATACCAAAATCTGTCGAATGCCTTCGAAATATCCAACGCAAATGCTCGAGACTCTCCGTAGTTTCCAATTGCCTTCGACAAAATAATTGCGATTTTCAGCGGTCTGATTTTGTTGCCAGCACTTGTAGGCTTGCTGTTTCGTACCTACAGCTCTTTCGCATCTTCTGTGGAACCAGAGCTTTTCTTTTGACGGTAACTTGATGGAATTTGGGATGTATGCTTCCATTTCTGAGGAGATTATTTGCGTAATATCTTCGCAGCAGACTGAGGAGTCGTTAGTGCCAAAACAGACGTCGAGCCAAAAGGAAAATTTAGGAAGAACTCCCTTAGATCGTACCAGTTTGCAGAGTTGTAATGCCAGATTTTACGAGTCAATGGTGGATTTTTCTGTAGAAGCGGCAATTCACAAACCGTTGTAATAAGTTTGTGCACCTAATGGCGGACCAACTGTAAATGTGTACTGGTCAGGATTGGTAGTTAGAAAGAGTTCCAGGAGGACGGTGAATTCGCCCCCTTCTGAGATTCGAGTTGGTTCGTCTACAGCCCACAGCTGATGGCAAATGCTTCAGCTTCTCTACCTTCGTTGTCGGTCTTGTTGTGATGTTTGAGTTGTGAGCATTGAAGTCTCCCAGAACGATTATTTCTGAATTGGGGTGAGCTGAAAACCAGTTTGCCTGAGATGAATGTATGTTCAGGCACAAAGCAAAATCTGATTTTTTTGTTTGGGCCACTAGATATGTTAAAATAGAAGAAGTAATGTCAATTGTTTGGCTTTCTTTATAATTTGAGGTTGGGTAAAATAATAACATACAGAAAGTGTTTCAATTTTTGTTCAGTTTAATTAAAAAACATTACGTAGTGGTTGTTATAGCAACGTCCTATTAAAAATATTGTCAATATAAACTGCTCAAAAATGGAATGCATCAAATTATAACCCCCATTCAACTGTTTAACCTAAAAATCGATTGAGGATAAAACGTGTCATATAATATTAAATATTTACTATATAAAGTAATATTGTCAAGATATTGTAGGAAATACAGCGATAATCTCTATACATTTAAGTGCCAGTGTGTGATGTTTACTGTCTAATTAGTGTAATACTAAATAAGAGCATAATCTGCCATTTTGCTGTAAATAATTTCGATGTTTTCCTGTCATTACAAAAATTAGAATCAGATTAAATAACTTTGAAATATGTAACATTTCAATTTTTGTCCAGTTTATTTTGGTACCGGCTTATAGTGGTTGCCATGGCAATGTTTTAATGAAAACCTGGTAAATATACAGTGCTCAAAATTTGAATGATTTTAATTCAGAATATAAACACAGGATATGTCCAGCAAAATGCGCATATTTTTAAAATATCTGAAAATATACAGGGTGCATCACAAAAATAGGGCAGCAAAAGTAAGTTTTTTAACAACGGAACACGCTTTATTTGATTTTATTTGTCATTTTAGTATTGCAAACACCTATATTTGGCAGAAGGGAG
>MU185999.1:40612-52391 GCA_016904865.1 Pissodes strobi
CGTGAAAAAATTTGGACGATTCTCTGTATAATTTGTATTATATGATATTTGCAAATCGAGGACCTTGGAAAAATCAATGTGAAATTAATCGAAAATCCATAGTCAATGTTATTTTTAAACATTATAAATGTTATTTCCTTTTTTTTTTTTTAATTGGTTAAGTCAATGTCAAAATATTAATGGACATCTCCTAAGCAATCACTCATTGCCTTATAGTAAGTTTAGTTAACATAATGATTTTCAGTACATACCGGCAACGTCGTAATATATTAGAGCATATGATAATTTCGTATACATGGTTGCTAATTAGGGACAAAGCAACACCCTTTCTGTTTCTATAATTTTATTTTAGTTCACCTTGCTTGAGTCAACAGGGGAACGTAATTTAAAAGAAGTTTATGTTTCATTAAAGAAATAATTGAATTTCTCAATAGTCAGTACATGTCATGTTGCATTGTTAAGGTTAAATATCAAATTTACTACTCCTTACAAACTAAAGCTTATTAATTAAAATTATAGTAAAAATACATTATAAGTTTCATATTGTGACTAATAAGAAAGCTAATCTACAAAATCCGAAATAGCAAATATTTCGCTCGGGGTTACGCAACTGTAGGAAATATTCTTAAACAAAATAATAAATCTGTAAAAATCCCAATCGACAGCAACAATTAAGTGAAAAGAGCCCATTATTAATATTCAAAGCTACCAATCGAATTATACATCATGCCACGTGAAAAGATAAATATAAAGTAGAAATCCCAAATATCAAAGTTCATAACTGTCGGTAAAAGTAAGAAGGTGGAACTACCAAATAACCTCAAAATCCACTAAAACATGAGAAAGGAAAACAAACATTGACGTTTGGGAAAAATTAAAGAAAAGTAAGGGAAAACCACAGAAAAATATTAGGGGATACGCCCTAAATTCCTAGACCACTATGAGAAGAAACAACAATGAGCAATCTATGCAGAAATCAATGTCTTAGAAGAAAATAAACAACAGGTACTAGTTTTTTACTAATGAAGAGGACAGAACAATTATTCTCGAATTAATAGGTAAATAAGAAATGGCAGCACTTAAAGCAACTTCCTATACTGTGCTAACACATAAACATATCCCTTACTCTTTTGCCTACTATATTAAATGCGATTTCGACGATTCTCACTCTAAATTCAAAACATTTAGGGGGGAGGACGCACATAACGTTTTTGTAAAGTGGTTAGAGACTAATTGCAAATCAATCTATAACCAGTTTTAAAAAAATATTGTGCCAATGACTCCTCTAAGTGACGAACAAGAGACAGAGTTTCGTGATGCCAAGGATTGCCACATTTGCGAGAAACCATTTAAGCCGGAAGATGAAAGAGTGAGAGATCATTGTCATCTTACGGGAAAATTTCGAGGTGCAGCACACTCTATATGCAAGTCCCACTTTTTATTCCCATCTTTTTTCCACAACATGTCCGGCTTTGATTCTCACCTGTTCGTGAAAGAACTAGCTCACGGAAACGAGAAATTAGATGTTATCCCCCAAAATAAGGAAAAGTATATTTCATTTACCAAACATATTTTGGTGGATAATGTCGAATATGGAGATGGCAAACAAAAGCAGGTATTTTTGAAATAACGCTTTCTCGACAGCTTTCATTTCATGGCTTAAAGTTTAGATAATTTAAGCAAAAATTTAAAACCCGCGCAAGTTCGAAAATATTTTCCGCGAGAAGACGAATTTAAGCTTATTCGGCAGAAGGGTGTTTTCCCATATTCTTTCGTGACATCATTTTCAAAATTAGATTATACCAAGCTACCATCAATTGATGGCTTCTGTAATGAACTTCGTAAAGAAGCCATCACACAAGATTACAAGCGTGCACAGACTGTATGGAATTTATTCAAATTCGAGAATTGACCCCAACAAGTTAAGACCATACATAGCCTGAGATTTCAAGAGAAACATTCAAACCCAAAGTAATATAATATACATTTGACCGATCTAACGAGGATCAAAGGTAAGTTATTAACGCCGTTCTTATATACAGAACTTCAAGTAAACATAATAAGCAAAGTTAAACTCACAATCACAATTATTCTTATTTTAGTTGTTTGATAGACCTATGCGATCGAACAGATTATCCACTCAAAAAAAAAAATACTGTCACAAATTGCTAGAGGACAACATAAGAAAAAGGATGATCAGAATAGTCACTCACTGCAACAACAGTGTTATAGAAGCTAATACGTATTATATATGTATAATAAAATATTAATTAATATAAATAAATGCTGCAACGGGAATTCCGCTAAACGTATTAACAACAAATAAAGTAAATGAATTTATAATTAATTAACCGAAGAGGTAAATACTCCATAATTCTTACCACAAATTATAGAATCTTTTGTTGCTAAATTCAGCAGATAAAATAAAATTTATAATCTTTTATAATGGCAAAATGAGATTGTTATAATTTAATAATAGAAAGACTTTTCAGTTGTGGCCGAACTGTAGACCTAATCTTAGAATCTGATGTTCGTATCGGCTCTTCGCCTGGAAGTACTCTCGCTTCTCGCTAGACTTGGAGTTGTGAGATATACAGTATCACCATATATGAAAGCTCGGTGAGGTAGTTAAATCCTACGTTTAAGGAAGTAGCTTCTGATTTTGACGAAATACAGGAATGAATTGAAATAACATGGGCTAGCAAAAGCGCATTATAATATTTTAAGTTGAAAATTCGTTTCAATACAAGTGATCCATTTAGCGTCATAAATGCTACACGTCTAACTAATTTGTTGCATAATATCATCATCATATTAGGTCAAAAAATAATCCCTAGCCCTAGCCCTATAAAAAAATTATTTGTTGCTTCTGTAGATTGATTAGCTCAAATTACTTATACAATACTAAACTAACCTGTCTCGTATGCTCGCAACTCCTTCGCCAGCTTCAGATAGGAATTGAAAGCTTCCTCTCTCAAGGGAGAATCCATCAGTTCGGGGACTTGTTGAAACTTCAAGACAGGTCGTTTCAGTTTATAAAACAGCAGCCGGACCCAGTAAATGGAACTGCCGCTGGGCGGTATGTCTTTGTTGAAGATCGGGTGTCGTTTATTTCTCTAGAAATTGATGGGCATTATGTGTAACAAATAGGAAAGGAACGCATTTATAGTCCCTATACCGTAAAATTGTTGTCAACGGCCAATATTTCTTTAGTGTACTGGTCCAAAATGACGTCGAACTTTTGCATCAGTTTGTTCTGAATTAGTTCGCGCGTTTCGATGTGTTTAAATTTCAGCATCATTTCTAAGGCTGCTTCGGAAGACCTTAAAAAAATTAGTTAGCGAAATATTCCTAAAAACACAATTTTTTTACCTGATCATTTTGAAACTTTGATCAATAAAATTGACGCCCTCCAATTCCAGTTTCCTCACTTCTTTCTCGTAATTGATCAGTACAGCGTCCCAGTTCTCCTTGCAATTTGGATCGAAAATGTCGAAGTCGATGCACTCGATTTGAACGGCCAGTTTGTCAACTCGCTTCGCCACGTTATCGATAGTCTGCGGATCGCTAACTATAGCTCTGAGTTCGGGACCAAATATATTCTTAAAGTGACCGACGGTCTGCAAAAAAATTGTTGTTATACGGCAATAATTATAGATGCCAAAATATTATAATGATAATTTTACTAACCATACCAAATTTATAAATGTCTCTACAAACTTTTGCCATGTAATCGGAGGCGGCAAACAATTTGTTTTTGTCAAACTCCCAGCGTTGTCCTTTGCCAGAGTTCTCAATTTTTTGCCTCGTCGTCATATACGCCGTCTTCCAAATGTCCAGCATTTCTGCTGCTTCTAGCGTAATCCTCTTTACTTCCGAAATGGGTTTTCTTAATAAAAAAGGTCAAATTTCTAAATTATTTATGTATTTATATATTTATGCTTGCATACACTACAAAGTCGACCATGATAGATAAGCATAATCCCAATGTGAAAAACGTGTTTAAAATGAAGAACGCTCGAGTACCACTGTACCTAGTGGTACTCGAGGCTTCAGTAACACTGAAAACGCTTAGTCAAGACTGCAAGCTAATCTCAAACGTCCGCGTCTCCTGGGAGAACAGAAGAACCGCCAAGCCCCTTATGTAGTGTAAGCGGTGCCAGGGAGTGCGCTGGAGCGTACCAAATCACTGAGTGCACTAGTGACATTGCAAAATGTGTGAATTGTGGCGGCGATCATAGATCTATAAACACCATGTGCCCCATCTATCAGTTCAAAATTCAGCAGCTCCGACCATCCAAAGCACAAACAACAACGTCATTTAAACCCGCTTCACCTTCAGCCCATCCCGCCTGGCAAAGCAGCAGATCATCAGGCAACAGAGGAGAGGCAGCGAGACGGTACGAAGAGCACTAATCCAAACTAACCAAATAGCCTACAGTTCCTTTAAAGAAATGACCATCTCATACAAGCGTAGAAGCTATAGGCAGCATAAACATTGCCTCCAACTCGATAGGTCGAGGGGAGGAGCTAGCTGCAACAGTCTTCTCACGTTTGAAGCTAAAACCTCAGCATTGCCCGCATCGGAAGGAAGGAATATGACTTCGTAAACACTGACTGGGACAGATTTATGGACAACATCTCACAAAAGTGGGGAAGTGAGAACAAATAAAGATATTCGACAGGAAGCAAAATCTTCAGGACTACTGCACTAGATGCTGTAGATCTGGCATTGGAAGAAGGAAAAAAAGGGAGTTCGTCAGTCAGGACTGGTGGGATACGGAACTGAGGAGAGAGGTTAAAAAGCAAGAAAAGCAAAAGCAAGAAAATACTACCAAGATGAAATGCAGCAGACCACTAGGAACCGAAAGATGACATGCTGGATACAGATGAGAAGGGATTATAAAAATATGATCAAAAGAAAAAATTACAAAAAACGAGAGGGGACATAGAAATTCTAACAGAAACTGAAAATTGGGAAAAGATCTGGGAATTACTAAGGGGGAAGGGCTTTCCACAGGGAGAAAAGGCCATGTTGGACAAGGGAGGTAATGAAATAAAAGAAAAAAAGGATCTAGACCTTTTTCTTCTGGAAGAGTACCATCCGGAAATAACGGCGGAAGAAAAAGTTGAAAGGGAGAACTATTGTCGTATCAAGGAAAAAAGGGAGGGGAATGGGGAATTACAAAACATGGACCTTAAGACAGAAGAAATACATCGAGCAATTAAGAAAATGAAGAGGAACAAAGCTTGTGGAGAGGACAGAATACTCAACGACGCACTGAAATATATATGGGAGGTAAAATGGACCTTTATAATGCTTGCTGGAAGCAAGGCTGCTCTCCCAAAACGTGGAAAAAAAGCCAGAATAACCTGGATACCTAAGGCAAACGGTGGATATAGACCCATAAGCTTACTACCAGCGTTGGGCAAAGTGCCTGATAGGGTGGTAAATGTGAGAGTAGGTAAGAGAATGGTATGAGAGAACAGAGAAAATAAGCGACGAACAGTACGGATTTAGAGGCAGAAGGGACGATTAAAAGAGTTATAAATGAGATGCAAAGAGTGAAAGTGGAGGGAAAGCGTTCACTTATAGTGACGCTGGATCTCAAGAATGCCTTTAATCTGGCTTGGCCAGTCCAAGTAGATCGTGACATGGAAAGGATGGCTATGCCAGGGAGAATGAGAGAAATTTGTGGGACTTTTTGAATGAGAGGGAGGCTATGGACTAATAGAATGTGTGTAGTGGTGTTGTGAGCAGAATGATTGACAAGGGTTGCCGCCAGGGATCCAGTCTTGGGCCAACCCTCTGAATAGTGTGCATAGAAGGGTGGTTGCGAATGATGACAACGGCTGGTGAGGGTGTGTATGGACTAGCCTTTGCGGATGACCAACTGCTGATGATAACAGGGAACTCAGTTAAGGACATCGAGAACAACTGCATCACTATAGACTCAAACACGTACAAGCACTTGGCAAATAAGCAAAGAATGGAAAAAAATTAGTAGATCGGTCTAAAACATGGCGAAAACAACGTGCATGTTTGTTGAGGCACGAGGAAGTATTAAGGGCCCTAACGTGCTAATGGAGGGAACTCGAGTATGCTGTGATTATTGGGTTGACTTTTTGGGCGTAAGACTGGATACAAAGTTGAACTTCATAGAGCACTTAAAAAATGTTAGGAAGAAAGCTGGGGAAATAGTCACGAAGCTGGGGGCCTTATGTAGAAATAAGGGGAAAATAGATAAAAATAAGGTCAAACTCATATATGAGTTGGTAGTGGTACCGGCATTAACGTATGAATACGTGGGGTGCAAGGGCCAGGGACTCCAGAGTTAGAAGACAACTGGACGCAGCACAGAGGATCTTCTTGCTAATGGAGGTCTTACAGGACCATGACAACGGAGGTGTTGCAGGTCGTGGCCGACGCGCCTGCGTTGATCATAGTTGCTGGGGTCAGACATGGGATGAGAGAAAAAGTAATTGAAGAAAAGAGGTTGAATGGGGTAGCTGAGGGTGAAAGGGCGTATGTATGGGATAGGCTGGAGACATCAAAAAGTGATGACACTAGTGAACACATGTCCCATCATTCAGACCGTACCCTACTGCGCCCAACTCCCCTTGAACAACGCTTTGTACTTGTTCGAGTCTACAGTGACCCTTAATCCAACCTCCCTTTCTTTGGAACACATAGCCCAATCCCACAACTCCTTATCCCACGTTTACATACATATTATGTATGTAGACATGGGATAAGGAGTTGTGGGATTGGGCTATGTGCTCCAGAGGGAGGGAGGTTGGATTAAGGGTCACTGTAGACTCGAACACGTACAAGGCATTGTTCAAGGGGAGTTGGGCGCAGTAGGGTACGTGCTGAATGTTATTAGGGCCTTAGAAGGGGAGGGCCGATTCCTTCTTCTCACCGATTCCGAGATGGTAGTGGCCATGTTGAAAGGGGCAAAAATCAGGCATGCGACAGTAAATAGCATTCACTGCAAGGTGGCAGAAATGAGAAGTGAGGGGATGATCGTTCGGGTAGGCTGGGCTAGTAGAACAACAGGAGGGATGAAGGAGGCACACGCTCAAGCGAAATTAGGGCAAGCGAATCGAATACTGTGGCAAAATGAGGAGGGAATAAGGTTATTTAATCGAGCCGCGTTGAGGAAAGAGAGGAATGGGAACATTTTGGAAGAGTGACAGAGGCGCTGGGAATCAAGCCAAAAGGGTAGATCCCTTTCCTCAGTATGCAAGGAGGTTGGGAGCGACAAATTAAACTTATCATTTAAAGGTATGTAGCTAGTGACGGACCATGGGAACATGCAAGGATACGTGTTAAGATTTCCGCTAAACGCCACTAATAGAATGTGTGAATGTGGAATAGGTACAGAAGATGACGAGCACATACCACACGAATGCATGTTGGGTGAAAGGATAAGGGCAAGGGAGAATGCGAGAGTGAATGTGGGGGCCTGGGGGGAAATAAAGTTAAGAGTGCATCATAAAGAGGCAGCTATTCATGTAAGGGCGGTCAATGAATGGGCGGAGAGTGCACTGGAGTTGGAGCACATGGACAGGTAACTGACCGAAGTAATGTTGTACTGAAGTAGAGTAGCTGGGACTCTAGGGTATCGAGTCAGACTAATGCTGGGCAGGATTCATGGCAATCCTGCAAACAAATCATTAGCTACCCACAGACCAGCACCTGCGGGAATGCAGAATCTCGCGGGAAAGAACACCAGTTAGCGGATAATAAGATGATACATGCGTATTCCATATTTATTGTCACGATATACCGACGTTCAAGACCGACAAGATTGATACCCATACACCAGCGTTCTTTCCCATGGGAATGTCGAATCTCGCAGGAAAGAACGGCAGTTGATGAGTAATAAGATGATAGATCCGCATAACACCAAGCTACTTGAAACGAGTCAAAAATCTGAGAAGATAAAGCAAATTGACACACTAACAGGAACAGTATTCTCCCAGATGATTAATTTGTACACTAACCAACACTCTTTCTTTTCACAAGCGCTTTTGATAGGAACAAACTGGAGAATGATTTTTACGTTAGTGGCCTCTAGGCAGATTATTTCCCCTTCAAAATATGAATCGACTGTTCGAAGGGAAGAATTGGGAGGAAAGATGGCACGAAAGCTATTTGTGTTAGTGGGCGATCAAAGTTTTATTATCCCTTCAATATTTTGAAAGGAAAGAATGCTAGAAGAATGAATGTCGGTAATGAACGCTGGTGTATGGGTACCTAATGTTACATCTAGAATTAGGATTATAATTAGGTCTTTTAGTTTTAAATTAAATTGTTAATTGCACCATTTAGAAATTAAGTTACTATTGTAATTTAATGATCCATGATCCGGAGATAATGCAATCTCCCGGATTCTGCGTACCATGTCTAATTGGTAGCGTGATAGCCCCGCGTGCCAAAGATTCGTGGTTCGATCCCCGCAAGAGTCCAAAACTTTTTATTAATTTAGGTATTTCCGAGGATGGCCGAGAGGTTCCGATGATTGATGGCCGAGATTTCGAGGATGGTTGAGAAATAAGCTATAGCTCAAGTCAACGACTTGGAAACAAAAATGAGCACGATGGACCTTAGATTTTCTTATGGAGATTTACATGTAAAAATTATCGAAATAGCGGCTCAATCCCCCTTGCAAAACGACTCAGGCCGAAAAAAAAATGTGCTTTGTTTTCAGTGGTCAAAAAACTTCATGAACTAGAATGAGACAAAATATTAAAACATGGGTATTCCCATAGTTTAAAGGCTTTTTTTCCATCATCTATAGAAAGGCAAAATGTTATATTAGCTCTCAAAATATTTAATCCTTTTATTATAGAGGCTCTGAAAGATTTTGTTAATAATTTGTCGCATTCACAAGACACAGCAGAGTTTATTAATATTAGGTTTGTTCTAGCAACGATTTCAAACCAAAGCCAAGCCATCCGGAGTTTGCGCATAGCGATTTAATTGTCGCTTATATTGTAATGCGCAAACTCCGGATGGCTTGGCTTTGGTTTTAAATCGCTGCTAGAACAAACCTATTATATGGACCTGGTGGAGAATAGTCAATGTTAAAACCCCTCTGAAGGGAAAACATTTACTAGATAAATTTCAAAAACCCTTCACCAGAGAAATACTATCAGCCTCCAACGATGATCCGAAATTTAATTTTCTGCTAAAAATGCAAAATTGGCTAGATTCTTAGCGTTCACCAAATTTTCCAAATAGACTGACTCGACAAACCCACACTGCATTAAGCCATACCATTCATGGGCTACTGGAAGTGACTGAATGCTGTTTAACTGAGCTTAATATGACGTATGTCTTACTGGGCAAATTTCAAACGGACCCATTGGAAGGGCGGTTTGGAAAATATAGGCCATTAGCTGGTGATCATTATCTTATCTCTGTTCGCCAGCTATGTGAGTCAGAAAAAAGGTCAAGAATTCAATCTTTATTATCATTAAAATCTAAGCATTATGGAGATATTAATGTAAATAAATTTGTATAAAGCTTTCATGTTTTATCATAAATATTTGAGTATTGCAAGGTTCTTTGGATGGAGAAAACCGAGGAGAAAACACACTACCAAATTTGACATTACTATTACCTATTATGACACCTTTATACCTATAGTGAGATTTTACCATCTATCTATTAAATAGATTGGTGGTATCTAGTTTCATATCATCAAAATAGATTCTATTTTGATAAACTGGATATTCAAAGGTTTAGCCTGTAAATAAGTTAAGACCACTTTTGATGACGTTTGGCCTAGTTGTAGGAGGTATTGCATCAGCCCGCGTCCTAGGATGTTTAGTCCGCGAGTGATTGAGATTGAGTGATTGAGGCACAAGAAACTCGCTATACAGACACTTAATACACTTTGCACTAGGTTATAGGTACAAAAATAATGTAATGTTGAAAATAAATGTTTATCTATCTATATATCTATCTAGACTGTACTAACTTACAGAAGAAGAGCCCATGCATTTTTCGGCGTCTAGATAGCAACGGTTTAAAGCCACAAAGCAAAAACTACGCAGATACAAACACACAATTTTCTATAGTTGTTTTTTATCAATTACAAACATCAAAATGTAATCTTTTATGGTTAAAGAATTGAGCTTTCTAAAATCTATACAAAGACGTTGTTCATCAATTTTCTTTTTCACTAGTAAGACGGGAGAGGAATACTCAGAATCAGATTCTAGGACAACCCCATTAAGTAAGTGAGACAAAAAAACATTCAGTATCTGGATGAATAATTTATATCAATTAATTTTCCTGACAGCAACGTGCTCTTCAGGAAATGTTCTAATTGATGGATCGGCAAACCAAGTACTTTTCCAAATTTTTATTTATAATTTAAATGTTAAATACCTAAATATGTAGTTGCTGTCCAAAACCTTTCGAACTTTCTCAAGCAGACACCAAACGATTCTTTCCATGAACGGCACCATGATTTCGTCGGTGTTGTAATACCGCGACAACACCCAGATCAAATGCAGCCCTTCTATCAAATCCGGGATAGCGTCTTTAACTTTTCTAAAGTCGAAACTGTTGCTGACGACCTAATATGAAAAAAATGTGTTAGGTTCGATTTTGAGGGTGACATGAATCTGCATTATAGATACCTTTAAATGTCTTTTGATCGTCGACAGAAATTTTACATTATCCCTGGCCTCGGCATAGTATCGTTTCAATTCTACTTGATAGTGAATAAAAGCGTCAATCACAGGCGACTTGGCCATTTCCAACAAGTCGCTGATGTGCATCAGCGTTGGTTTTTTCAGCTGTTCCACGATCGCACTGAACGCAGCTTCTCTTTCGTGCCAGTACTCGAATTCAGGAAGTGGTCCGTTTCCGATTGGGGTCTGAATGAAACAAACAAAAGATCCATAAGTGTTTTCCGAAATATCGAGGTTAATGTAATAATAGCTTTTTCGCTCACCTTCGCCAAATAACTCTCTATGACTTTGATAATATGCCTCTCCCATCCCATTACCGCTTCTTCCAAAATTTCAACAACTTTCGGGTCTCTAATTAGCTCCTCGTTTGGGCGATCCGATTTTAAAATGTCTGACAAGTCGGCCATCGGTAGATCGATGTCATCCTCAACGTGTTCACAAACCCTAAAAGAATAAGCCGTACAGCCATTACTTTTTCATAAAAAGGGGCGTCACTTTAGACGCCCCTTGGCAACAAAACTCACTATTCTAGCGGAATGGTAAGTAAGAGTTCAGGAATATTTTCTTTCCTGCATTAGAGTTATTAATTTTACAGGTGTTAATTTTATCCTTTTTATTAAAGCATGGATTACAGAATAGATAGTAAATGTACTTCAGAGAAATACATGCCTCCACCGAGAATAATATACAGGATGTCCAGAAATACCGTTCGAATAATTTCAGAAGTGATTCTACATAAGAAAACATGGAAATATTTTCATATAAACCTGGGTCCGGAAATGCATATAATAGTTTCGAAGATACAGGATGTCAATCTTTTTTTAAGAAATCGTTTAATTATTGATATCTTAAATATCATTTTACCGATTTTATTGAAATTAGGTAGCACTAACTTAATCAGAGTTGTTGTGGTTACTGGTTATGTTATAGTAAACAAATCAAAAATTTTATAAGGTTTAATATGTTAACCAAAGTACAAAGTCTGGAGCTGATCAATGACAGTTTGTGACAAGAGGGGTTGCATTGTATTGGCTGGCAGGAACGTCAAACTGGTGAGAGGAGTTTG
>MU185999.1:52401-84925 GCA_016904865.1 Pissodes strobi
TGTATTGGCTGGCAGGAACGTCAAACTGGTGAGAGGAGTTTGATTACATGGAGTGACGCCCCCGCCATTCCGAGTTGCCATGGGATATGGCACATCAAATCCCATCGTCCTCCTCCAGGCTGGAGAACACCAAAGTACAAAGTCTGGAGCTGATCACTGGGGAGTGATCCAACAAACCCCATTTTTACCCCTGTCAGACTAGGGACCGCCAAAGGAATGAGTTTAAGGCCGATGCTTCGAGTGGAAGCGGCCCTAGGTGGTAGATGCATAAGCCTACTCGCATCGTCCGGTGAAAGACCACCCCACCAGAATTGGGGAGCGCTAAGTGGTTTTCCTAAATCACGTTCCGCTTCCGCGCTGGTGATCCCGGGTTTCACAGTAGGAATATATGGACATGATGGTGCTTCCAGGATCAAAATATTCCGGAGGTAAACTCCCCGGCCATTCGGATCTCCGGGCGCTGGGTGGCCCTGGGAGCCCTTCATTCCGCATTTCACAGACAGCAAAGATACCGAACCAATTTAGAATAGATTTCTGCAACATAAGAGGCCTAAATACAAACATAAATTCGGTACACCAACATCTACAAGCAAATAGACCACACATATTAGCCCTTACAGAAACACAAGTATGTTCTACAACAACAACAGTGAACTACCTCTATCCTGGTTACGACTTACATACCCGATTTAGATATAAGTTCGGAATATGCCTTTTTGTCCGAAGCGACCTTTCATGTCACCGCGAGGAAACACTCGAACCGAACAACCTTGACGTCATGTGGCTCAAGTTCACCGCCAAGGGATTAACCAAGTCTATATGTTGTCTCTATCGCCCTCCGAGCGATAGAGCCTACCAAAACTTTTTCTCAACACTAGCTACTACCTTTGACTCAATACAGGTCGATCACCCCAGTTCAGAAATAATCATTCTGGGAGACGTCAATGCCCACAACACCAACTGGCTCAAACATCACAACAATACCGACAACGAAGGTAGAGAGGCTGAAGCATTTGCCATCAGCTGCGGGTTTACTCAACTTGTAGACGAACCAACTCGAATCTCAGAGAGGGGCGAATTCGCCGCCCTCCTGGATCTTTTTCTGACCACCAATCCTGACCAGTACAAGGTTACAGTTGGTCCGCCATTAGGTACCTCCGACCACAAACTTATTACAACGGTTTGTGAATTGCCACCCATACAGAAGGATCCACCATTGCCTCGCAAAATCTGGCATTACAATTCTGCAAACTGGGACGATCTAAGGCAGTTCTATCTAGATTTTCCTTGGCTCGACGTCTGCTTTGCCACTGACGACCCGTCAGACTGCTGCGAAGAGATCATGCAAGTGATCTCCTCAGGAATGGAAGCATACATCCCAAATTCCATCAAGTTACCATCAAAAGGAAAGCCCTGGTTCGACAAAAGATGCGAAAGAGCTGTAGGAAGGAAACAGCAAGCCTATAAGTACTGGCAGCAAAATCAGACCGCTGAAAATCGCAATTATTTTATCGAAGCGAGAAACGAGTGCAAGCGTGTGATCGACGAAACTAAGGACAAACACAATCAAAGGATCAGGAATAAACTTTTGCAATGCCCCAGTGGCTCCAGCAATTTCTGGTCGGTAGCAAAGGCAGTAAGTAACAACTTTACAAAAACGTCTCTCCCACCTTTGACGGACGAACGTGGCATCACGGCGACTACAGCCAAGGAAAAAGCAAACATGCTCGCCAAAATGTTTTCATCGCACTCTACCTTAGACGTGCCCCAAAGCAAGACTCTCCCCACTATACCGAACATCAACACCACCATGGCAGAAGTCAAGTTTTCCCATCGTGATATTCGCAAAATCCTTAAAGAACTAGATACGCAAAAGGCATCAGGACCGGACGGAATACCTGCCATCGTGCTAAAGAACTGCACCAACGAACTAACACCTGTTTTTTCCAGGCTTTTTTCTCTTTCTTACAGAAAAGGGATTTACCCATCCTCTTGGAAAGTCGCTCAACCTGTTCCAAAAAAAGGCAAGAAAACCACGCCCTCAAACTATCGCCCGATTGCCTTGCTTCCAATAATCTCCAAAGTCATGGAACGTGTAGTCAACCAGCAACTACTCAAGTACCTCGAGAGCAACAGAATAATCAGCGATAATCAATACGGCTTTCGCAAAGAGAGATCGACAGGAGATATATTGGCCTATGTCACTCATATATGGAGTAGGGCAATTGAAAACTACGCAGAGTCTCGAGCGATTGCGTTGGATATTTCAAAGGCATTCGACAGAGTTTGACATGACGGACTGCTCAACAAACTGCCGTCCTTGGGACTGCCCGCCTCTCTCTGCAGCTGGCTGGCCAGTTTCCTTAAGAACCGATTCCTACATGTTGCAGTCGATGGACACATCTCGGACACATTCACCATCAACGCGGGCGTGCCTCAGGGCGCAATACTTTCACCAACTCTGTTCCTCATCTATATTAATGACCTGCTGATCGAAACGAATAATCCTGTTTACAGTTTTGCAGATGATAGTACCCTTGTCTCCCACTTTAGATCAGAAAACCCCTTACCAGCGACTGAGACTCATCACCGCAGACAGGAGCAGATTACAGCAATTAATCAAGACCTGGAAAAAGTTCAAACTTGGGGCGACCGAAATTTGGTCCAGTTCAATGCAGCAAAGACCCAAGCAGCAACGTTTACTAAGAGGGCCAATACAGCGGGCCCTGACATCATTATGGCAGGATCAACCATTCCTTCATCCTCGTCAATCGGGCTGCTGGGTGTCTCGGTCAACAGCAATATGTCATGGCATGACCATGTTGCTAACATCGCAAAATCAGCCTCCCAGAAGCTTGGTGCGCTATTTCGCAACAAAAAACTCTATACACCGCAGCAGTCGCTCTTGCTGTACAAAGCGCAAATAAGACCGTGCTTAGAATATTGCTCACATATCTGGGGTGCCGCACCAAAGCATACCCTAAAGCTGCTGGATTCCATTCAGAAGAGGGCTGTGCGTCTCGTCGCCGATCCGGAGTTGACCCGGAATCTGGATAGTCTGGAACATCGCAGACATGTGGCCGAGATGTCTCTGTTTTACAGATACTTTCACGGCAGATGTTCCCAGGATTTGGCCCACATAATCCCGCCCCTGGCATCTCCTGTCAGGCAGTCCCGACAGACGGCAGGAGCGCACCAGTTCGTCGTACAACTAGAAACACCTAGAACATCGCTTTACCAGAACTCCTTTGTCTGGCGCACTGCATCACTGTGGAACTTACTTCCAGGACATCTGTTTCCCACTAATTACAACCTACAACTATTCAAGAACCGCGTCAATCAACATCTTTGCACACACCGCTCGTCGAGCGCCATAGGATCTACCTTTAGTGTGTGTGCCACTGCCATAAAAAAAATAATATTCAGCAAATTAAAAGTACCTATCGCAACTTAAATACTGTTCAATGTGGCTTTGTTCAAAAACCATTTTGAACACGCTTTCAAATCTAACAACTTAATTTTGTACAATTTAACATTCCACGCCACTGTCCTCGCATTTCAAAGAAATTAAAATCCATGGTAATACTACTAACGCCATCTCTTGTTTACAACGTTTATCCATTGCAGCAGGTAGTCTAGATAGCTAAAAATAAAGCGTCCTCGAAAGGCCTCCGACCAATCATAGCACAGGTAACGCGATGCCGAGGTCTCGCGATTTGAGCGGTTTAAATTAAAACCTAATTTGATTGGCACACTATGCATTATAACGTACGACTCTGCGTTAGTATTCTTTACGCATACTTGTGTGTAAGAATTATTTACTTATTAAGTAAACTGTACGTAAGAAAGTGTTTACTATAAGAGTAGAAAAAAATATTTTACAAAAAAATTATGTGCCTCACCTTTATAAGCACACAACTGAAGTGCAACTTCTGAAAGAGATATTGGGAATTGAGTTTTTATCTTCTTTTAAGTTTTTTTTTCTCAACTTTTGCGCCCGATTTCCACCCTTTTTTTCTTATTTTTTTTTGTTTTTTTTTCAACTTTTTTTCGCCGAAAACCGCGTTTCTCTTTTTTTTTCTTATTAGTTTTTTTAAATTCGTTTTATAATACTCTTATTAACTGTCCGAATATTTTTTTCCTTTTTTTTTACTTTTTTTTCATTTAGTTTTATAATACTTTTATTAACTTTCCGAACAAACTTTTACCTTTTTTATTATTATTTTTCTTCTTTCCTTTTATAATTCTTTTATTAACTTTCCTAGCATATTTTTACGTTTCTTTTAGTTTTTCCCCATTTTCAAAAAAAAAAAATCCATATAGAATTTTTTTTCTTCTCGTTTGCCCTCTCCGACCTCGTAACTGAACTCCTTCGCTTTTTTTGCCAAAAACGCGTTTCTCTAACTTTTTTTTTAATATATTTTTTTCTTATTTCTTTTTATAACTCTTGTATTAACTTTCCGAACAATTTTTTAGGTTTTTTACCCCGTGACACGGGATCATCGCTTGTCAGATTTGCAGTTAGAGGCTCCGTTGCAGAGATATCGCCAAAAAACTTTTTTTTCCCGCAATCCCCCTTAAATTAGAGCCCAGGTCCCCTCATATGTTCAAAGGTAGCCTCCCATGAGGCGCACCTACCATAAAAATTTCGATCCCGTAGCCCTTCTCGTTCTTCAGATATTATTTTTTTTAATTTTTCAGGATCCTCATTTTACCCCGGCTACATGTCCTGAAAATTTCAGCCGTCTAGCTATACTGGAACATGCTTAATTAAAGGGGCGTTTCACTTTAAAAAGCGTTTCACTTTGATAAGCGTTTCATTTTTTCTGCCTTTACCCTCACTAATGAAGTCACTTCAATAATAATTAACACAAAAACAAACCAAAGAAAATTGGCGTTCACGCAAAAATTTTGTCCTCGACGACTGTACTAAACAAATCTCGGACTAAACAAACTGACAAGCATGTGGAGATGACAGTTGGCC
Organism: Pissodes strobi; assembly: GCA_016904865.1. Classification (NCBI taxonomy): domain Eukaryota; kingdom Metazoa; phylum Arthropoda; class Insecta; order Coleoptera; family Curculionidae; genus Pissodes; species Pissodes strobi. The sequence continues at coordinate 57,386 of MU185999.1, forward strand.
GGTTTACCTCCCACTCCAAATTTTTGGGTGGGATTTATGTTGTCGCTTCTCTGCGGTTGTTATTCTCGGCCTTTGTGGTCAAAATAGGTTAATAAAATTAATTTGTTTGTACCGACCAGTGTCCATTTGTCTAATGCTTAGGATTAAGTGTCGTTGGTGTCTGGTTTATTGATTTTTTTTATGTACATATTTTAGGTTCTAGTAAGTTCTACTAAGTTTTGCTTATATGTGCATTAATTGTCTTTTTAATGGAATTATTCCTAATACATACATACATACATATTTTAATTCATGTTATTTTTGTATATTTTATATTTAATTTTGCTATGTTTTGTTTGGTTTATTTGTTTATTTAATTTTACAAGGCTTTGTCAACAACTGATGTTATGATAATAAAGCTATTTTTGAATTTGAATTTGAATTTGAATTGAATTGAATTGAATTAAAAATATAAAATCCGGTGGCGCCCCGGGGGGCATCATACCAAATACTATTAACAAAAAAAAATGTGCGCCACTGAATTTTTTTAAACATTTTATATTTTTTGCGCATTAAGCAACTAAAAATACAACATTTTTGCTTCTTGAATAATTATTTTCGTATCTTGCTTGGTTTTCGACAAAAAATATATAAACCAGTTTATTACATCGGTTGCCCTAAAGAAATGTATGTATGAACTGGTTTTTTCTTTTGTCGAAAACGAAGCAAGATACGAAAATAATTATTCAAGAAGCAAAAATGTTGTATTTTTAGTTGCTTAATACGAAAAAAATATAAAATGTTTAAGAAAGCCAGTAGCGGACATTTTTTTAAAATCTAATTTAGGCTAAATGAGCTCCTTATTATTACAGATAACACTACCAAATTTCAACAAAATAAGTAAAAGAATAGTTAAGATATTAATAAAAACCAGATTTTTTTTTAAGTTTGATCTTGGAAAAATCACTCCTGAATTTATTCCAACAGTATTTTCGGACACCCTGTATAACTTTTCCTCCTAAGTATACAATATACTATTTTGGAATTAAAATATATAGGTATTGCAAGTTAAAATATTGCGAATTTAAATACCTACTCTCTACCACCTCTCGATGCCATACTGATTCCGACTACATATGAAAAGTGATTCAAGACAAGCAGCAGCAGGAACCCTCACATTCAGTAGGGGGACAACCGAGGTGCCACCCCTGCCATCACCTTAGTTGTCCCCTTACCGAATCTGTGGGTTCCTGTACTCAAATTATTATCAGTTCATTGAAAATATAGCTCATGTTAGTTCCATTCCCCAACTTCTGGTAGCCAGTCAAGCGTTTTACATACGAGTACATTTATTTACATTCAATATATTTAATTGGGTTTTTTTTCGAACATTAAATTATTCTACAGAAGCTTAATTGGCACATCATAAATAGAGGTAAGGTGAGCGGAAACGCATATATTGTAAGCCAGTGCAGCAGAGAGGTAGCCGAAATTACGCCGTGAAAACAGTTTACGAGGAGTAAAACAGTCCGGGTCCTTCGTCCCCCGCGAAGTTACTGTTATGTTCAGAATAATAGCAATTTACATGCTCGATAATAATTGTAAACAAATTATTTTCGTTTTGTAATTTTTTATGTTTGCTAACCCCCTAGAACTTAAGATTGAGATTTGCTATAATAATATGAACACTCTCTACCATTGTAGCATCGATCCGAAACCGCCTATTTCATTTAACAGCTCGTCCTTGAGGGGTGTATTGGATTTCGAGGTCTCGTCTTCTACCAGGCACTGGTCGCTTTTCATCGGAGTGACGCTAGAAAATCTCTCCATTTGCTTCTTTGCCTCTTTGACCACGTTCATCGACATGCGTCTATAATCATCCTTGTCCTCGGGCGTCTCTGACTCTTTAACCAAATTCGTTACCGAGTGTTTCTTCTTTCCCAGAGCCGGATCGGTGAAGGTATTTTTAAACAGTGGCAAAAATAACTAAAAATTAATTCGATAAATCGTTAGATGTCAAAACCAAGCGTTTGACAACTATTATTGTGAAATACAACCAAATGTTGAGGTCAAAAATAAAAACTATAACAGAGAAGCGAAGGATGGCAAGCTCGCATTGGTAGTGTGAAATCATCACCTAATTTAAATACGCCAACTTTTTCTGGAAAATGTGAGAACTGGAAGGAAATTTACAGCAGAGTATGAAAATGCAAAAATATACAGATAGTTAAAATAACATATAGGAATGATATATTTTTTAAAATTTTTTGCTAAATATATCTTTGACGGGTCAGGATCAATTTTAGGACTTATTGAATTCAATTGGAAAATCATGGTATTTATAGGAAATTTCCTGTAGATTTTGAAAATAACTCCAGTTAACTAACAGAATCTCTCGTTTTCCCGGAAAACTTGATTTTCCGCCATTGCAGATGCATTGCTAATAGTAAATTGCAATATACAATCAAAACAGTGTTGTCATTGGCAGTGAAATATTCCCAGAGCTAGGTAAAATTCTCGACCATTTAAGGGTTTTATATTGCTACTTTTTAATAATAACGGAACTTATTCACTTAAGCATTTTCAGATTAATTTTCTCTCGATTTATTCAGACGTTAACGTCAATACTATCGGATATACCTAGAAATTCCGCTTTTCATCGAATAACTAGTATTTCAGTTATACGAAATATTCTCAGCATATTGATGTGAATTAGGCACTTTTTGCACGGCCACGGTATGTCTTACATATAGTCAAATAATGTTTTTAGTAGTTGGCTATGGACAAGCAACTGGCCCAATCAATACTTCGAACGAAGCCATTAATGGCTGTCCACAGCCTACTTTGAGCTCCCATTTTGTATGAAAATTGAAATCATACCGCATACCGGGACAATGCAAGAAGTTTAATGATATTTCGAATAAGTTTACATTTTATAATATCTAAACTTTTGGTGACGAGGCGTGACAAACAAACCATGCACAATGATACAATTTCGTTTGTTTATTTTTATTTATTCGGGGGACACTGTTTAAATAGTACATATTTGGTTTCCGATAAGAGTCGGCTGACGTTATCATTGTCTTGTGGAATATCTGAGCGTACCGATTTGGAATTAAATTAAAAAAAATTGGAACAAGTGTCGACCAAATAAAGGCGAATTTAATTTCGCGAATTGGTGACGAAACGTTACGTTGACTAGCAATTAATTGTAAATGAACAGGGGCGTCCGTGGAAGCAAGTTGATTTTCAGGACCATAGCTAACTGGTAAAAAAATAATGATTGAAAAATTGAATTTCCAGAAAATCCAGCTGTTTTTCACGTATTTCATGCATGACAATTTCGAATTTTACAGAAAATTTCTTATGAGTACTTAGTAATATATGAGCCGATAAGTATCAGACACCAAACATCCCTACTTAGATAGGCATGGTGACAACTATCGATTTTGACCGAGGAAACCTCTCTCTTTTATCGCGAAACCCCGTTTCGTTCCTGATGCATGGTTGGCATACATAAAGAAAAGGTCATTGCAATGCATATCTGTGATCAGTGACATTTGAATACAAACAAGATTAGAAGCGATAGAATAATGATTACTAATTGCTCTAAAACTTTTATAGATTTAGCGGGTTAGAAGAAGGGGGAAGACTTTTCTTCCTGTTGTATGTTTGCATTATGGCTAAGCAGTGTGTGAGTCTGATGATGATGAGTGAACTCATCGAAATGCATAACTCTTAAACTAAAGATTGGCATTTTCATTTGTGGAGAAAAGTCTTCCCCCTTCTTCTAACCCGCTATAATAGCAACTCCACTTCAAAAATGGACTTCTACTTACAAATTTTATAGATTTGTTCACGACACTCCATCAAAAATTGTTGTATTTAAAGGATTCTTTGTCAAACGAAGAATTATATATTATACAATACGATCATCATCATCATTCTCAGCCCTTTGTGTCCACTGCTGGACATAGGCCTCCCCTATTTCTGCCCACTTCTTTCTGTCTTGAGCTGTCTGGATCCAATTTGTGGCGACTTTCTTTATGTCATGAGTTGGGGGTCTTCATCTGCTACGCTTATCGGCTCGGGGTCTCCATTCCAGCAGCCTTTTCGTCCATCTTCCATCTGTTGATCGGGCCACGTGTCCAGCCCAGTTCCATTTGAGTCTGGCGATGCGAGAGATGACGTCAGTGACTCCTGTTCTTCGGCGTAGTTCTTCATTTATTACATGAACTCTTAGAGACACTCCAAGCATCGATCTTTCCATTTTGCGCTGAGCTGTTCTAAGCCTATTTGAAGATGTTATGGTCAAAGTTAGTGTTTCAGCCCCATAGGTCCCTAGTTTACATGTCTGGTTGTCTCTTGAGATTCGGATTTCGTGACCAAGATATGTATATTTATCCGCTAGTTTTATTTCTTGATTCTCAATAACTATGTTTCCACTAGGAACCAGATTTGTCATGAATTTTGTTTTAGAGAAACTGATTTATAGACCTGCTGCAGCACACACGTCCTTAAGCTCCTGCAGCATTAGCTTAATGTCCCCGAGATTTTGAGCGGTCAGCACTGTGTCATCCGTAAACCGCAGGTTTGTCAGCCTTTAATCGTAGGTATTTATACCCTTTCCTTCCCAATCCAGTCTTTTAAACGCGTATTCTAGGACTGTAGTAAACAATTTTGGAGACATCGTATCTCCCTGTCTCACACATCTACCAATCGGGATCTGTTTCGTATTTTCATGCAGGTTTACCACCAATGTTGCGTTTTTATAGATGTTATATATTAACTTAAGAGTATCGATTATCGATGCGACATTCCCGCAGTGCTTCCAAGACTGCGCATATCTCGATAGTGTCGAAGGCCTTATGGAAGTCAACAAAGGCCAGAACTAATGATCTGTTGTATTCGATCGATTTCTCAATCAGCACTCTAATGGCTTGTAGGTGGTCGTTGGTTCCAAAACCGGCTCTAAATCCGGCTTGTTCTAACGGTTGATAGAGGTTCAGTTTGCCTTCTATTCTTGTGAAAAGCTTATAGAGGTGATTTAACAGGCTTATTGGTCTGTAGTTTTCTAGATCGGCTGCATCTCCCTTTTTGTGGAACAGTATTACAATAGCGCTGTGCCATCTGCAGGGTATTGTGCTGTTGTGTAAACAGAGATTGAATAGGACCCTTATCTTTTGGAGCAGACAGGGACCCCCGATCTTAATTTCGTCCGCCGCCACCGTATCTTCTCCGGGTGCTCTGTTATTTTTGGTCTTTCTTAGCGCAAATCCACTCTCTTCGAGCGTAATATTTGGCATTTCTTCCGAGCCTTGATTTATAATAGGTTTGTTCTAGCAGCGATTTCAAACGGTTTCAAACCGTCCGGAGTTTGCGCATAACGATATAAGCGACGCTTATCGTTATGCGCAACCTCCGGACGGTTTGAAACCGTTTGAAATCGCTGCTAGAACAAACCTAATGCCTTTTTCAGTTGATAGAGTATCGGGATCTGAACTATTACTTTTATACAGCAGGTGGTAGAAACTCTCAACAGCCTTCAGGATTTCTTCTCTGTTCGTTATTAATCTTCCTTGCCGGTCTCTGATTTTGGTCATTTCTTTCCTTCCGGTCTCCACGCTTCTTCACATGACTTTCAAGCTTTTGTTGTTCGGTATAGTTTGCTCGATCTTCTCTTTGTTATAAGATCTGATATCTCTTTTTATGGCCTTTGACACTTGTTTATTGATTTCTCTCATTTCTTCATTTGTGGTAGAATCACGGCTTCGCATTTCCGTTCTTTTCTGGATCAGTTGTGTAGTTGTTTGGCTGATTGTTTCATATATTTTAGTTTTTGGGCAGTACCGGATTTGGCTTTTTTGTATGGCTATTACAATGGAGTCGTTCATGGTGTCAACATCTTGGTGTTGATATTGGTTTTCCAGTAGATTTGTGAGGTGCTCTTCGAACCCCAATACATCCCTAGGGTACGCCCACGTTTTGTTCTTGGCCTTTCTGATCATCCTGTGTCTTTCTTTACCCAAGTCGAGTACTATTTTAGCACGTATCATTCTGTGGTCGCTGTCAGTTCTCACTCTGTTTAGTACTGACACGTCTTTGACTATTTGCTTTTTATCTGTTATTATAAAGTCTATTTCGTTTTTGGTGCGGCCGTCTGCACTTTCCCAGGTCCATCTTCTACTGGGCTTTTTCTTAAAAAAGCTGTTCATTTGGAAAAGATTATTTTGTAGCAAAAACCCAAGCAATGTTTCGCCCCGTTCGTTTCTGCCCTCGAGTTCAAAGTCTCCCAAGGGTATCTCATCCAAATCATTTCTTAGTCCCATTTTGGCATTGAAGTCCCCGCAAAGGATGATAAAATGCGTCATCTCCTCTTGTAGAGCCAGCAATATATCGTCATAGAAGGTATCAATTTCCTCGTCTGGGTGATCTGACGTAGGTGCATAGACCTGTACTACTTTAATGTGGTATCTTGTGTTTAGTTTCAGAACCATATAAATCACCCTCGTGGATACCTTCCTTATGGATAGTATGTTCTTGCAGTGACGTTTGTGCACTAGAAAGCCGGTTCCTCCCATAGAGCTGTCATCCTCGCCCGCATGGTAAAAGTGATGTCCTGACTTTAGGTTAGTGTACTGTTCTCCTCGTCTCCTCACCTCGCAGAGCCTAACAATATCCCATTTTACATTGTTCAGTTCTAGTTCCAGTTCTATCAGTCTTTCGTCCGAGAGTAATGATCGTGCATTATAGGTTGCAATATTTAGTCTCAAACGATAATAGGTTAGTGATAATAAATATACATATTAAAAGTATACTGGAACTTCCCATTGTGGTAAAGGGTGATGGATCTCAATTACGAGCACTAACAATGCCAGTGGATACATGGGACCTCTTATTATTAAAAATTAGATTTTCATACTCAAAGGATTTACGAACTACAAAAGTATATACAAGAAACTTCGGTCTCTTGCGGGCCAAGAATTGGACTGATTTTCGTGGATCTCAGAAAGCAATCCATATCGCGTCTTTTATTTCGCCTTTTCCGAGTACATCTCTACAGATTACTCATAGTTTGCTTTACTGGATTATAACAGTTTAGCAAAAACTAACGGATTTATCCTACATTTTTCAGTTTTCGGGGATGGAATCCCCTAAAAAAAAACAAAGAGCCCAAATCTCTCATCCCTGAACTAAATAAGGCCATAGACCTGAGAAGTGAACACGGATTTGCAGCCTAACGCAAAAAGAGCCTGCACAATCAAAGATTGATACCGGCAGAAAGAGCCAAAATATGTGAAAAAACCCACATGCCAACAGTTAATGACCTTGAACAATGAGGACATAACTTCTACGGAGATCATGGAACAAGAAACGCCCCACACCATGCAAAATACGGCCAGAAACCACAGAATGATGCTAATGAATAGCTTGCCCGTTCTGTGCTCCTGGTACCAGCGCCTGAAAACATCCCTTTTAAAGTACCCCTATCATCTCCTATTACAGACTTGCTTAAAGGCAAAAAAGGGACAATCAATTAAGCCGACAGAAGAAGCTGATAAGGCTTTTCTTGATCCTGTCCTGATTTTACCTCTCTCCCTATTTTTATGTCTTTTTTTTATAGTTTACTCCGCGCAATTTTTTTCCGGAAATATCTAACTTCGAATATCAAAGTTAAAGATTCAAAGTTTGAGAGGCTTTCGAACAACTCTTATTGGTACTAGGCTTTTGATGCGCGCTTATTGCAAGTGACTTAGTGGAATAAGTGAATTCTCGTCTTTTCCTAATATTAAGCCTTAACATTGATTCCTAAAGAAGGAATTATCTCTGTTTCATATTTTTTTTTATTATTAACTAACAATTTCAAATATTAAGTACGAAGGTAACTCTCGAAAGTTTTCTAATTTTTTAATTTTTAGTTTTTCGAAAAGTTTGCTTTTCTTACCCGGTTAATGGGGAATATAACGGAATATATGCTTATTCCGCTACACTAAAATTTCAAGTCAATTGCGAATGATTTTCGTTATTTAATATTTAAGTCCCCCAGTGACATCTATCCACGAATGGGTTTATTTCGTGTGGTTGGCGATTTTAGGGGCGCAGTACGTTATTTTATACCTACAATTCATGAATTTAATTTACTATAGATTACTATATTTAATATCGGGTATTTCTATGGCTTGACGCTGCGTGATATAGTGGTAATCACATGTTATAAATTAGCCAATTTGTCCAATGCCTTGAATTTTAAAAACGAGATCGTTTATCTTGTGTTGAGACGTTGACGGGTAAGTACTAATATTTAATCTTGAAATATTTAATTCATCTTGCAATATATTTAACTAATTCTTTCATTTTTAAATACATAATTAATATTTGTTTATGATTCGTTTAGTCTTATTCGACTAAAGCAAGAATTTAGCATTCTTATATTTCACTTTTTATTAGCTTACAAGTGCAATATATTTTTTTATTATTGTCGTGACCTTTTTGGGTAATAATACCGATTTATTGGTGAATATTTGCGTCTCTCATTAATCGAATTTATGTAATTTGAAAGATGCTTGGTAAGTAGCAGGTGTTCATCCACTTGCTGTACTGAGCTACTCTGAGAGAACCAATACTTTGTGAACCAAATAAGTCCTCGATAAACCCAACAGATACTAACTTGTGAACAGGCAGAAACGGTTCCAATAGAGGTCCCAATACGATCGCATGGTTACAGAATAATTGGACAAGCTAAGTATTAGCCAATCAGAAGATAAACATATTGTAAAGACCAATTATAAAGCTTCATTCTTTTTTATCTGTCACAATTATTTTTATTTATTTATTTATTTATTTATTCACCTATATACGGGCCTTGCCCATTAATGTACAATATTATAAAACTTAAAAAAGTATATATGCATTAGACATAGTGCCTATATGAACATTAACAAACATTTTAAAATCTATAAAATACAGACTTCATAATAATTATCATAACCAAGAAAAGAACACCGTATCACTTATAAGTAACGAGATAAATAACAAACAATCACAACACTATTTCACCCTCAATTGCACATGTCTAGAAAATACTTTCAAGCAACATTCCTAACAGAACTCACAAAAGAACTGTAGGACATATCAAAAAAAATCAATGTCACCACCCAGTGAATTAGCCAACTTAGTGGCCCTTGAAATCAAAAACTGTAAACCTAAATTAGTACGTCTATAAGGTTGGTTAAAGGTTTGAATATTTCGTGTTTGCCTTGATGGAACAGCCAGTCCTATGGAAGCCAAAAGGGAAGGACAATCAACCAATGAATTAATAATCCTAAAAAATATCTTAAGGTCAGCCTCATCCCTTCTAGTCTTCAAGGTGGGCAGAGAAAAGTGTTTATGAAGAATTTCAAAGTTATACCTGAAACCATCTAGAGGCATAATATTTGACTTGAAGGCCATGTAGCGCAAAAACTTTCCTTGTATCTGTTCAATTCTGTGGATATGAGAAGTATAGGCAGGATTCCATACAGAGGAACAGTACTCAATGATAGGCCTAATCAGGGAACAGAATATTTGTCTTAGAGATGATGCATTATTAAAATCAGAAGTACAGAGTTTCACAAATCCCACCATCTTAAGAGCAGCCTTGGTTATGGTTTTATCAATGTGTTCTGTAAATGATAGTGAGGAGTCAATTGTAACTCCCAGGTCCACAATAGATGGCACTTCAGTCAATGGAGAGTTGTTGATGATATAGCTAAAAAACGTATTGGTTTTCTTCCTTGAGAAGCAGAGAAAATAACATTTTGATGTATTCAATCCCATTATATTGCATTGGCACCACAGCTGAAGCCTCTCCAGGTCAGCCTGCAGTCTGAGGCAATCATCGACAGATGATACCGGCATAAAGCACTTAAGATCATCAGCAAAACACAGAAATTTGGAATGAACAAAACACCTAGATATGTCGTTAATGAACACATTAAATAAAAGAGGACCCAAGTGGGATCCTTGGGGAACCCCTGAAGGCACAGTGATCTCTTTAGATTTGAAGTTGTGCACCCTCACAATCTGAGTCCGGTCCCTGAGGTAGATCTCAATCCATAGCAACACACTGCCACCAACACCAACGGCATAGACCTCACCAGAATTATCCAAGACCCCCGACAGAAAGTCTGTATAGGCAAGGAGATTAAGTTCAGTGGACTTATTAAGAAACCAATACTGCTACTGCATGATAGTGGGAGATAATACGCCTGACGGAGTTGCAGTGACAATCTTTTCAAACAGTTTTGGAATGGTGCTAAGATTAGTTACTGGCCTATAATTCGTAATATCTTCCCTGTTTCCAGATTTGTATATAGGGGTCAAATCGCTGACCTTCCAAGATTCAGGAAATAAACCAGTTGATAGAGACGTATTGAAAATAATATGCAGAGGTCGCGAAATCATAAAACTGCAACACTGCAAGGAATTCCATCAGGACCATGCCCCTTATAAGCTTTTAGCTTCATGATTTCGTCAAATATTACAGAAATCGGAATATTGAGTTCAGTAAGAGAAATCTGGCTAAGAGATATCTCCCTAGTTCCATTCAAGCCAGTGGCACCATCATATACAGACTTAAAATATTCAGCGAAAAGGTCAGGAAGTTCAGGACCCAAATTACAGTATTCCCCACCATAGAGCATAACTGAAGGGAAGCGTTCAGCTCTACGCCTAGAATTCACAAACTTCCAGAACTGCCGGATGTTTCCATTAATCAGCAAGGAAGAGTCAGACAAGGCCGCATATTCTCTATAACAATGTCTCGATAGATTCTTGCATTTAGTTCGAAGTCTGCAAAAATTTAAGTAGTCCAAGTACCTCCCAGTATTCTTAAAATTCGCGTGAGCCCGCTTTTTAGCAATAATGAGTTGTTGCAATTGAAGGGTGAACCACTTAGGAAATTTATGTTTAGAAACTTTTTTTAGAAACAGTAATATCAATAATAAAATATATAATGTTATAAAAAATTTCAGTCATATGATCAGGCGAATGGGGCAGTAATAAACTGTCCCAGTCTACCAGACCCAAATAATAATCTATGAGAGCAACATTCAAACCCTTAAAATCATAGTAAAACCAAATGGTCCATTAGAGCTTTCATGGCAATCTGACCCATTTATCCGAATGAGTAGAGGGGGATGATGACCGTCCATAGGTACCAACGGATCGTCCGCAAGACTAGTTGACGAGTTAGCACTATCAACTAACACAAGGTCCAGTGTTCGTCCAAGTTTGTTGGGAATTTGGTTTACTTGGAACAGATTGTGAAAGGCACACATATCACCAACAGTCAGAGCAGCTCCAGTTTCATGGGGTTGGGCATCCTGGGATAGAGAAGCAACCGAGCAATAATCCTCTAAAGTCCACTGACACTTAGGCATATTAAAATCTCCCAAAATACATAACGGCATCCCAGCTTTCTCCACAACAGACTCGACACTAGAGCTGAAGCTCTCATACATTTCCCTTGGTGAAGCTAGTGGAAAGTACACTGCCTCTATAATTAAAGATTTAGACATAGATCCCCCTTTAATAAAAACATGTTCAACATCTGTAGGGTCAGATATCAGTGCACTGCCAATTGATTTCAAAACAGCAATCAATACCCCTCCACCCCTATTGGCTGTACTTGTTCTTGTCCCTCTATAACATCGGTAAACATTATAATCAAAAAACCCAAGCTCGGCATCACATATATCCGGACTCAGCCATGTTTCCGTAAAAACAACCACAGGATAACAATTTGTAATGATGTTGTCACGCAATAAAGAACGTTTAGTTCGAATCCGTCTAACATTTTGGTAAAATACCTCTGTTTCTCCTTTCCTAACAATTTATTATATTTCACATTAATTTTAATTTTCATTACTAAGTCAATTTATTCATCAGACAAACTTGATTTCAAATAATTTAATCAATTATATTTTGTAATTTAATTTTATAGTTAATATATAACTTGTTTTTAATTTATTTCTTTAATTTATCGCAGGATAGAGGTCTGTAAGTCATTGCGAATTATAAGGGCAAATTTCTCATATTTTTGTCTTTATAGTTATTTATATTTAAGTATTGATATTCAGTTCGCAATGTCTCTAGGAACTCTGGCGCCCAAACAAATTTCAGCTAATAAAAGAGACGACCTACCCCTGAAAAAATAAGTCTCAAAACGAACATTTCCTAAAAAAAAAATTAGCAACTAGTATTTCATTACAAAATGGCGCCTAACGCCATACATAATTAAGTAATTAATATTTAGCTAGTTTTCGCTGCAAATTGGCGCTCTACTTTCGCTACAATACATTACAGAATTAGGCTTAAAGGGTAAGTACTTCGGGAAAGCAAACTGCAACGATATTGACTGGCACTTAAGCTAGGTTAGATTAGCCCTAGGTATGGCAGCGATGCGCCCCTAGAAATCACGTTTGAATAAGCGTGAAAGGCAGCACTAGCTGCATGTAAACGCGATCTATAACTTACCATGCTAAAATTGTAAGTGTGTATAATAAATGATGTTGTTGTTGTCGATATACAAAAAGGCCAGAATATTCATTATTAGGGATACAGCATTCAGATCGAATAATGATAAAGCAGTGGAATAATGGCAATAATGGATACAGCTTACCTCTTTTGTTAGAAATGAAACGCTTTGTATAAAGTTGCCATTTATAACACCCACTGTAATGTAGCAAGGCATTTGGATATTCGCGTCGTCCATATTTTCAAAATTCGGAATTCCAACTTCGGAGCGTCGAAAGAAGTATATAAATCTGATGTCGCTGTTCACCACACCTGCGGCAATCCAATTGAACGCACCAGTTAGAGTATAATCCACCACCAATTCTTGAATTATTTTCTACAAAATGTTAAGTTATTAGGTAGGGTTTCCAACGGAAATTTCATCTAAATCAGAGACACGTTACCTCTGCGCTGCAGTGATCTCTATAATATAATAATTGGAAAAAATGCATACATTTTATTAATACAATTTTCTTCTAATAAATCCTTCAGAAAACAGTTAAAATAGTGCTTGTTGAGTTAGTTTGGAAATAATGACTCACCGGTACATAAATAACTTCGTCTTGCTCTGCTTCTTCTTCTGGTTCTTCTTCAAGAGGTGGTTTTTCTTCCACTTCTAAATAAGAAACAAGTTTATACAGTTTGTAGAATAGGTACATTTTAGCAGCTCTCCCATTTATAATGCTTACCTTCTGCTGCCTTTTTGCCTTTGTGTCCTTTATCTTTTTTGCCTTTTTTCTTCTTCTTTTTCCCTTTAGGTCCTAAAAAAGGGAAAGCAATAAAATGAATAATTCCCAGTCTGTAGCTTCAAAAGTTCAACCCACATCCTTTGGGCATTATTTTAATTCAACCTTTCGGAATTTTTAGTGATGAATTATAAAAACGATACTTGCCTGTATCTTCTATATCCGACACCTCTACGTCGGTAACTTCTGCAGATGGTAATGTGGATGCCTCGGTTTCCGTTAGGGTAGATTCCGGTCCGGTCTCGCTTGCCGGTGATTCTTCAACGACGTTGGGTTCCGCTTGTGGTTGTTGTTCGGTCGTCCCTTCGGGGTTTTCTGCGTCAGCTGGGGTCTCTTCTGGAACTGAAATATAGGGGGTTCTTAATAGGGGCAGAGTGGCCGCGGCACTGTTCTGTGATTTGACAAAGGCATTTGACTACGTTGATCATGGAATACTGTTGCAAAAGCTTGGGTTTAGGCGGTTTAATTTGGAGTGGTTTAAGTCTTATCTTTCGGGAAGGACACAACCGGTATCCCTTGGAGGAGACATGTCTCGAGAATCAGATGTTCACACAGGTATACCTCAGGGTTCAGTGTTGGGGCCCATCTTGTTTCTTGTGTATATTTCTGGGGTACCTGTGAGAGGCACGTTCACACTTTTCGCAGATGATACTACCATCCTCTGGGATGATGGTACTGATGCGGAATTGACTGAAATGGTTACTAGTGTCTGTCAAAAAGAGGTGTGACGCGAACTTGCTGACTTTTAATTTTGAAAACAAATGTTGTGGGTGTGTAGTTGAAGATATCCAGTTGAACAGCAATTTGTTAAAGAAGCAGGATATTGCAAAGTTCTTGGAATTAAACATTGATAAAAAACTTATATTTTAAGCTCATATTACCGGTCTGTGTAGTAAATTGGCAAGGGATTGTTATGCTTTAAGCGTTATTTCCAGGGAACTTGATGCATCATGTGCTAGGAAGTGCTACTTTGCACTTATTGATTTACCTGAGGTAAGGGATTTGCTTTTGGGGAAATACAAGCCAATATCTGTTCAATATAATATTTATTATGCAAAAAAGAGCCTTAAGGTATACGTGTAAGGCCAAACTAAGGGAACCATGCAGGGCACTATTCATTATATTAGAGAGTGTTTGCTTGGCATACGAGAAGTGTAATTCAATTTATAATACCAGACAAACACGTTCGCTGCAACTGTCCATACCAAGTAGTTCCTTGATAAAGAATTCTATGATATATATAGACCAGGATCGGTTATTTTGAAAATGGTAAAAAGTGAAAAAAAATTATAGTAGGATGAAACCCATTGGAGAAGGTAGCGAATATAACAAAAATGAAAGGAAAAATAATTTACGGGCGATCTGAGGTCCGGAAGGGGCAGGGGGTGACTTTTTAAGAGTAAAAAACGGTTTATCTCGATTTCCGGCAAAACTACAAGTCCTATGAAAAAAAGTTAAATGGCAAAGTTGTAGGTAATAAAAAGATCTACAACTTCTGTTTTTACACTTTTTTCACATAACCTCAACATTTATGTGAAAAATTCAAATGACCAAGTTTTTGTTTTTTGACTTTTATCTTTTGCAAAAAAATTATTTTTGTCACGACATTTGGTGAAAACTTACCTTTTTACGTCCCAAACACACAGTAATTTTTTTGATTTAAAATATTCATTTTTTCACCTTATTTTGACTTAATATCGAAAAAGCACCCTAATTTTCAATCGAAAATTCTCACGTCAAAATATTTGCTTTTTTTAAAAAAGTCGGTGGGCTTTTTGTTCTTTCTGACGGTATAAAAAAATATATACATTACTATGGTAAATGTTCTCAGAAAATGCAAATAAACGAAAAAAACTCGAATCCGATTTTTTTTTTTTTGAATCATTATGTACAATTTTAAGCTCTTTATTAAAATTTACACTTTAATTACTCGAAAAACGTAAGATTTCATGTTACATTGATAAACAAAAAAATTATTAAATATCGTTGCATTTCTGCATTGTTTTTCTGGTTGCGATACAACATCTGGATTTGCCGGAAAAGGAAAGAAAAGTATCGTCAACTCATTATTAGACGATAAAAATTTGTCAAATTTGGCCAATATTTTTTATAAAAAAGATGCAAACAAAGAAGATATCAAAAAAATGGTTTACAATTAATCAAATCTATTTATAAATGTAAAAATGATAATATAATACTGAATCAATTAAGATTTCAAAAATATCAATTGGCAAGAATTAAATCTTCTTTCATATTGGCAAATCTCCCACCCACAGAAGGTGCAGCAGAACAACATTGTTACAGGGCATATTATCAGCTTCAGACTTGGCTGGGTAACGAACTGACAGCAACAGGTTGGGGCTAATTAGTCATGTAAATTATATATTTTATTTGTTGTTGGGCGTGTGTGTATGCGCGCTAGTGTGTGCATGTGCTTGAATGTCGATTTTGGTGACTGTTGGGTTGTCTGTTAGTTTATCTATTTTTATGATTTGACATTATTTATTGTATTCATTTTAATTTATTGCTTGGTTCAGTGCTGGTCTATTCGACAAAGCTCTGGTTTTTTTCTTGCGCCTAATTGCTGTTTATTTAAGTGGCATCGTTGTCTTGACTGTCCTGGCTGAAGTCTTGACTTTCTGTTAAAGAGTTGTTTTCCTCTAATCATAGTATATTTTGGTTAAGTAGAGTTAGGAGCTTTGTCGACGAGAATTGTAACCTTTTTATGTGACAATAAAGCAATTTAAAAGTAAAAAAAAAGTAAAGTAAAAGTTGTCTATTAAAAAATTGAAGGTGATCAAATGTCCAAAAGCCTTCAATACATCCGTACCAACCATCGAATGGCTTCTATGGCTTGTAAAGCGTGTTTAAAAAGTGAATTTTGAAACGACAAATGCAACCTCAAGGCTCTAGTCAATAAGACTCCTAAATCTATATTGTTCATGGCATGGTTGTGAGGCAAATTGTTACCTATTTCTTGACTCATGTTTAATGGAAAATTTCTCTGTAAGGCCACTTCGAACTTGGCCCCAGGGTCTAAATTGCCCAAGTGCCAAAAACATAAGCTGAAAAAGATTACAAACCAGTAAAAGACACGTGCACTTTGCCAATTCAAAATTTGTCAAGTTGCTTCAACTTCTTTAAGGTCACCTAACCTAGCACTTGGGCAATGTACACCCTGGAGTCTGGAGCTAGGTACGAAGTGGCGTTATAGAGAAGTTTTCCATTAAACATGAGTGGAAATATAGATAAAAATTTGTTTATTTATTTATTTGATTGATGTCATTCAACATTTACAAGATACAATTTACAAAGCATAATCTACACTAAGTTTAAGTTAACTTAAGATAACCCTTTTAGCCATAATTTTAAACCTTTCTTCTGACATTCTAAAAAAGCTTAACCTGCTGTAATATTTATTAACATTTGCTGCACAGGACTATGTAGTAAGTAATTAGCTCTACAGCAAGGGATATGCAAAAAAGAATGGGCACCCGCACGCGTCTGATAGCTTGGGATATGAACGCAGAAGGTGTCAAGACATTCAGGACTTTTGATAACATTGTTGAATATTTTAAAAGCAAAGCAGACGTCGTAATACTCTCTTCTGCGGACTAGGGTGGAGTGATGCAAATAGGCTTTAACCTGATCGATGGTTAAATTGATTCCAGATTCATAAAGCACGCCTGGCAAATTTGAGATATTTCAGCTGAATATTTTCCAGTCTGTTTATATGTACCTGATAGTAAGGCCCAGACTATATTAGAACATTCTAAGAGAGAGAGATATATAACATATTAATAGCAGTCAAGTTTTTAAAATCCCTGCATGACCTCTTTATAAGCCCCAACATACGGTTACCTCTGGTAGTCAACCTCTCGAAGTGCTCTGAGAATGTTAAAAGAGTGTCCAAGTACACACCCAAATCCTTCACAACAAACACCTCTTTTAACGCAAGTGTTGTTTATGGCATACTGATGGGGGAACCAAGGTTTTGATTTACTAAACCTTATAAGGCAACATTTCTCAATGTTGAGTGATATGTCATTGAATTGATACCAATGAGAAACCTGGTAAATAATTAGTGCTCAACAAACCACCTAGGTCGTTGATACACAAGTTAAATAAAAGTGGTCCCAAGTGGGAACCTTGAGTTAGTTTGGGTTAGTTCTCCTGAAGAAGCAATGAAAAGCTTAGATAAATAGCCATCGATTTTTACCTGATGTTCTCTGTCGGATAGGTAAGAACGTAGCCATGAGAGCAGCACTCTTGAAATTCCTTAATTGAACAACTTCGAAAGTAGGATGGCGTGATTTACCTTACCGAAAGCCTTGATAAAGTTTGTGTATATTGCGTGGGTCTCGACACCCATTTCAAAGGATTTATTGATGAAGTTTAGATTAGTATCGACTGAACGGCCAGAGCTGAATCCATGCTGGTGACAGACTATTACGTGTTGAAATACTGTAGTTAGTACTGATTCAATACAGTGTTCAAATAGTTTTGGCATTGCTGAAAGAATAGTGATAGTTGCCAACATCGTTCCTATTTCCCGATTTGTGAATAGGGCACACCTAAGTTAACTTCCAGATTTAGGGAAAGATTCCAGAGTTTAATGATTTAGAAATATATAGTACAAGGGAAAACTAATTCAGGAATGAGGCAGTCAGAACTTATTGGAGTGCAGGAAATTATATCTTAAAATGCGAATATTCAGCTCAGCGCAGCGGGGTGCCTAATAAGAAGTGGTATTATTTACGTCAGGTTTCAAGTAATGCTACAAATCAAGGAGTTATAAAATATATCAGAGAAAAAGCCAAGATAGCTGACGAGGAAACCATTATTGTAAGTCAGCTCTCAATAAAAGGAAACACCAAGTCTTTCAAGATTGGGATAGAAAGCAAATATAGTAAAGATTTAGAGACCAAGGACTTCTGGCCACCTTTTATAAACTGTAAGAATTTTATTTTCCGTAGACCCAGTTTGCAAGACTCAAGCAATCATTATAATAATAATGGAGGTTTTGTAAATCGTAGACATTTTTTAATGAGGAATCGAGAGAACAACTGGAGACAATAAGCCAGTGTCATATTATCTATCTCAATGCTCAAAGTCTAATAGCCCACAAAAATGAAATAACTGCCCGAATACTTAGTAAACAACCATATATTTTAGCTTTATCAGAAACAAGAACTACTGATGACATGGGAGATGATGAGCTTAGTGTACCTGGGTATTTTTGTATCCGATGTGATGCCCCCAACCGCTATACGGAAGGAGTAATAATTTTTGTAAGTAATGATACAATTTATGAAAACGGATGTATTTATTCAGAAAATGGTTTGCTTTTATACATGTAAAAATTAATAACATAAGCTGGTCTATTGGCTGTTTTTATAGATCACCTAGTGGTAGTTTGGCAGCTTTTTTAAGTAAACTGAAGGATATTATTAAAGATAATATGATCATGAGTAAAAAATGTATATTGCTAGGAGATTTTAACATAAATTATTTTAATAAAGATGACTTTTACTGGAAAAAACTATTAACTCTTTTACAATCACTGGGAGTAGAACAGGTTATCAGTTATGTGAGAATTCGAGTAGTCTTATTGATATTGTCCTTACAAACACTAATAAGTTAGAATACAAAGTATTCCATACACCAAAGATCACTGATCACTTAATTATAGGAATTAGGCTAGAGAATATTAATACTAATAATGTAAATAGTAATAAGACATTTTTTTTGAACTAGGTGTTTAAATGATCAGGCATTTTATGAATTAAATATTGAGCTGATAAACGGTGATTGAAATTTCGATTCTATTGATATTAATGTGATATACAATGATCTATATGAAAAATGTAAAGCTATGATAGATGATAATTATCCAATAAGACAAATAACCATTAAAAATGAGAATGTTCCTAGGTATGATAAAGATGTTAGCGCAAAGGCTTTTGAGCGTGATAGGGCATATAAAAATTTTGTGAACTATAGTAATGGTGGTAATGGTCACATTTTATGGAATGAATATAAGATGAAGAGGAATTTAGTTGTAAATTTGTTAAAACGAAAGAATGTAAAATATTATGAAAATATGATAGATAATAATAGAAATGATTCAAAGGAAATGTGGAAATGATTGAAAAAGTTAATAAAAAATAGAGATCAATTCACAAATTATAAAAACATTATTTTTGGAATGGATGATAGTAGAGTGATTGCAAATAATGAAAGGGAGGCTGCATGTTTATTTAATTCATATTTTACGAAGAATATTGAGGAGATAGTATCGAGTTTTATCAACTCTCATGAATGGTCTGATAATGGTTTACCTGCAGTAGAATGCTATATGGATGAATTTTAACCTTTAACAATGAATTAACTTAAAGAAATAATATTTTCATAAAAAAACTGCAAAAATATAAATAATGCACTTAACTAACAATTTTTAAAACAATCTTAAGACCACTGGCTATGCTGTTCTTAATTTTATAAATTCTTCATTAAAGGGTGGAAGTTTTCCTAAAGATCTAAAAATTAGCTCCATTACGCCTGTTCCAAAGAGTCAAAATAAGTCAGAAGTATCTACATATCGACCAATTAATACGCTGCTTTGTATAGGGAAAGTACTTGAAAAAGCAGTTTACAAGCAAATAATTTCATATTTTAATAAAAATGATCTTTTTCTGGGTAATCAGTCTGGGTTCCGAAGAGGTCACTCGTGTGACACAGCAATTCAACTCACCATATCAAAATGGAAACTAGCTATTGATAATAATAAATATGTAATAGCTGTATTCTTGGACTTCAGAAAAGCCTTTGAAACCATAGACAGAGACTTGTTAATTAAAAAATTGATTTACTATGGTTTTAGAGAAAATGTTATAAAATGGTTTAAGGACTACCTGAAAAAAAGAACTCAGGGCAGAGTGAATCAACACAACTACCTAATTGCTTTGGTGTACCACAAGGCAGTGTAATTGGAGCATTATTGTTTATAACTTTCATAAATGATATAAATAAAATTATGTCGAGGGTCTGATATTTATTAGCCTATTTGCGGATGACGTATGCAGTGGTGATGATATTGTTGACGTAATTAGACGGATGCAGAGGTTGCTGCAAAGAATTGAGATATTTTTAGATACTAACAAGTTAAAACTCAATGCAACTAAGACAAAATCAATGATAGTTTCTAGCCGCTACAAAATAAACAATATTACTGTGGAAAATTTGAAAAGTTAATAATAAATGTATCGAATGGGTGAATGAAATTAAATATCTTGGATTCGTATTGGATAATACACTTTCCCTCAAACCTCATTTTCAGTATATTTGCAAGAAAATATCTAAAAAATTATTTTTCTTTAATAGAATTAGCAAAGATCTATCTTTGTTTTCAAGAATCACAGTATGTAGAAGTATAATTCAGCCCCATTTTGACTATTGCCCAAGTGTTATATATTTAGGTGATAAGGGCTCAATTCAAGCATTGCAAATTTTGTATAACAGAGGTATGAGAGCAATTCTTGGATGCAACCGCTACACACCAATTGAGATAATGTACCTACTCTACGTTAGGGTGGTTTTCAGTGCATCAGAGACTATACCACCTCACTATGGTTCTCATTTTTAAATTGAAGAAAAGTATGTTACCTGCATATTTTAATGAATTTGTTGTATTGAGAGGACAAATTCATTCATATAGCACAAGAAATGTTGAGGATTTTAACATTCAAAAAACTAACAAACATAGTACAATGGCATCCTTGTTCTACAAATGTATGAATGAATTTAACCAACTCCCCCCCAGTGTTAGGAATGCGGTGACAGTCTTAAGTTTTAAAAAATTATTAACAACGTATATTTTACCCAGTTGAAAACCCATTTTAACAACCAAACCAGAATCTGTGTATTGTTGTTATATGTATATGTATGTGTGCATGTATGTATGTATGGGTTAGTTTGGTATGTGTATGTATATATGTTGTATGTTATATTTAGTTAAGCAAACTTTTACATTAACTGTTAGTAGGATTTCTTATTTGAATAAAGAATTGAAGGTAGAGAGAGTACGAACAGTATTTCAATACCCTGTTAGGAACACCATCCGGTCCAGCGCCTTTATTTGTGTCAAGCTCGGCTAAGGCTTTTTAAATAGTAGTGACATTGATACTGATACTGGAAATAGATTCAAATTTATGAGAGGAAACGTGATGGGCATTATAGAAATTTACGGGGTTGAAAACTGACGAGAAGTATTGTGCAAAGAGATTAGCGATATCACTACCATTATCGGCGTTATCCATTGGAACTGCTCCTTGATTGGATTTGGACCGAGCAGAGTGCCAGAAGTAGTTTGCGTTATCGTTTATAGCATGTTGTATGCGTATTGAACAAAAGGTATTATAATCAGTCTCGCTGTTTGATTGCTTGTATCTCTTGTGAGCAATTTTCTTTTGAAATACAAGATTTTTAAGGTTGTTTGTACACCAAACTGGAAATCTAGTACTGATTTGAGACTGCTTCAGAGGGACAAACATTTCAAAACAGCTATAGAGTACAGTATAAAAATTATTTATCATTACATTGATATCATCGTCTAAAATTGATAGCCAATTATAGCTTTGAAGAAAATATAATTTGCTTGTTTAAAGTCATAGTATGAGTACTTTCCACAATTCAAACACTTTAAACTCTTACAGGATATGGATAGTTCCAATGCAGGATGATAGAGATCGCAATTTACTAGCCCATCACACTTTACAATTGACTCTGGTTCAAAATTAGCAAAACAGAGATCCAGAATGGTATTGTGATCGTTAATCACATCGTTGAACTATATGTAGTAGTATCACATAATAAGATTTCACTTGGTGATTTTATGTAAGAGACACTAGGAGACCATGTAATATTAGACAGGTTATAATCTCCCACAACTAACACATGCTGAAATGCATCACACGCGCTGTTCACTGAGCTCAGGTGATTTTCATAGACAGAGATATCCATTGAAGGCGAGATATATATACACAGCCGATGCAGTAAACCGCATTTCCGATTGCCATTGAAACCCCAGAGGGATAGCCAATAGAAAGGCAGCAGGACCTCAGGCTGCACTTGATGGCCAAAAGAACGCCACCGCCACGACTTTTAATACTGTTGTTAGGGCCTCTGTCAGTTCTGTAGGCAATGTAGTCAGAACCTAAAAACTCTGCATCAGCCAGGTATCGGTGAGCGCAATTATGTCTCACGAAGACTTCTAAGGTCTGCTATATGTTTACTATATTTGGAAAATATATAATAAATACATCCTTTTTAAATCTCTTAGTGGGCAATGTATACCTACAATGAAAAGCGGAAGTTTAAAATCCTACCTGTTTGTTCTTCAACATCGGAAGTAGGTGATACTGCAGGTGAATGCTTGCCCTTTTTTCCGCCTTTCTTGTGCTTGTCTTTTCCGCCTTTCTTCTTTTTAGGTTTTTCTACGACTTCTACTACTTCTTCGGGGGGGACTTCTTTTTTTACTAAAATAAAGACACCCTTTAATTAAGCTATAGATACTTTTAACAGATTGGGTGAGTTGTGGTTAGTTCAGGTTTAGTTAGTTTGGGCATTATATGGCATTTTAAAATTCCATAAAAGTAAAATAATAATTTTTTGTAATGGACCTATACTAAACAATATACTCATATTTATGTGTAAAATTCATCGAGCTTATCAATTCTGGATTGATTTTGACGTTACGCCAATGTAAGTTTATTGTAGCTATGGCAACTTTACTGTCAACTATGTTATAACAAAAGCATTGAAAGTTTATAGAAGACTCCAAATATTTCAATCTTTCAGTTACTATTGTCTATTGTAAACAGCTTTTACTCCTAGAGAATATCATATTGTTTCGTTTGAAGCCAATATAGGAACTTAAACTCAGTAGGTAAGTACCGCTATTGCTTCTTCATGTAGTAGAGGAATAAAATTAGTACTTAGCAAAATGCGTTGATAACAATAAAGTAACATTGACTTACCGATTTCAGGGACCAATATTTCTTTCTCGACCAGTTTCTCGAAAGAGGTTCTGTATATGTAGAAGAACCTGTTGTTGCTAGTGTCGAGCTCCTGGTCTAGCAGATCGTCCTCGAGGTAGGAGGACAGCCTGTCCTCCAATTCGTCGGCACTGGCCATCATGTCCTCGAAATATTGACCGGAATTGAGCCCGAACACCCTCGTTATGGTGTTTTTGACCCATTCCCTCCGAAAATCGGTCCCCATTACCCTTAAAATGTTCAAATAAACCAATTAAAGTAAAAAATACGTGTTGTTTTTGAGATTGATCTGAAAAAAATAAAAATTATTGTTTTGTTTACAAACGTTGCTAGGACGACTGGCGTGGTCTCTATGGCAATGTCAAAGTCAATTGTTTATTAATAAGCTCCGTTTACATGAAACTTCCGGTTTAGTTTTTTGTTCTGATCGACTGCGTCTAGTGCCCCTATTCAGCCAAGAATTCCTTGAAACATTATCCTAAAATGTTTGTGGAATCTAGTTCGCATTCATATCACGTTTCCTTAATTTATTTTCTTTCTAATTTTATACTAAAACCTTAGATAAGAGCATCAATAACCAATACTTACCCTACCTAATTTGAAGCTGTGTTTAAAGGCAAATGTCGTCATCTTCAGGTTAAATCTGGAATAGAACTTGGGTACTCAAGAAGAAGTGAGTTAAAAATTTGTAATTTAAAATCATAGTACTGTAGAAATTTTTAACAATGATATCATGAAGTAAAGTATATCATTTGAGTTGAGAAAGCAAAGACTTTTAATACAAAAATAATCCAAACAAAATCCGAATTTTTACAAAATCCATCCATCGCTGTCTTCTTTTTGTTTAGATGAATCTGGTAACACTGCAAGGGGGTCCCGACCCTAAAGGGGTTAGTTCCATATATGTTTTTACCATAACGTGTTTTTATTCAGGAGATATTTAAATTTAAAATTCTCAAACCTAAGCTTACTAAAACTCATGACAAAACTGCATATATCGTTCACACACATTTTTCTAGTATAGTAGTAGTAATTAGCAATCAAATACTGCTACACATAAAAATATATATATTTTCATTTTAAATTAAACTATTTTACATAATGTTTTACCGGCAATATTTAAAACAAATAATTAATTGGTGTATGCATGTATATCCTAAAAATCTTATTAATAAGTGTAAGCGATAAATAACCACTAGCTCAGAACATTAACAAAGTAAAACTTAGTTTATCCTATTTGTACAGTATTATAAATATCCTTTCTTCTTTGGTCGAAAATAGGAATCTGCTGTCTCACCTTATCACATTCAGTTAAATCAAGATCGGTATGGATAATCTCCTCTCCCTCTTTGGCTTGTCCAATGACCTTTCCCCATGGGCTCGTGATTTGCGAGTGTCCCCAAGCAATGTAACCTTGATCTCCTCTCGCTGGACTTATTGCCAGAACAAACACCTGGTTGTCAATGGCCCGTGAGCGTTGCAAAAGTTCAAAATGTAATGGTCCTGTCGTTAAATTGAAAGCGGCTGGATACAGCAGAATTTCTACACCTTGTAACCTGTATAATTTCGCCAGCTCTTCGAACCTCAAGTCATAGCATATTCCAAGTCCCACTTTTACTCCTTCTATGTCGAATGTTGCCAACTCATTACCAGCAGACAATACGTCTGATTCCTTAAAGGTTATTCCTCCAGGTATGTCTATATCAAACAAATGCATTTTACGGTACTTGGCTATAAGCTTACCCTCCGGATTCCATACAGTACAAGTATTGTAATATTTATTATTTTCTATTTCTGGAAACGTACCTCCAACTAAGTACACTTTATTATCTCGGGCGGCCTTTGATAACATCTCGCAAGTTGGTCCGTCTGGGATAGATTCAGCATATTCGTTGAAAAACTTGGTACCGTAGGGTGAATTGAAGCATTCTGGCAATGAAATCAATTTGGCACCCAGATGTTTCGCCTGTGAAATAAGCTTTTCCGCGTTTTCCAGGTTTTCCGAACGGTTTTTCCCGACACGGGATTGGATTAGAGCGGCACGGATTGTTCGCATGATAGACTGCATTAAACTGAACCTACTGATAAGAAATACAAAATAGACACCAGTTTCAGGCGACCTTAAACGTTTTGGAAAAATGTTTATCTTTCTTTAAACATGATATTATTGTAATTTTTTTTTTTAGGTTATGTTATCATCTCGTCTGTCACTAGCGGCTTAGTGTTTGTTTATTTCACTGTAAAGTAATAGCATTTTAAGATCCTTTACACAAATAGCGCACTATGTACAAATCGTCCTCTTCTATTGGTCGATCCATCTCGTATTACAATATGTCTTCGTGATGCAATCGATTTCTGTCAAGAGCTCTCGTGGTGTAGAGGTTTAGACATCTGGGTCTCATCTGAACGGCCCGAGTTCAAACCCCGTTGTTTTTTTATATTTTTTTTAAGATTATGTTTCTAAACAGTTTTTTTTTCTTGATTTTGGGCATGTCTTGGGTTAGCACCTGGCTAGTTTCCTTTTCTTGGGACCCCGTAGCGAGCGAAGCGAGCGGAGGGCCATGCGAATCGACCAATGGGAAAGACCGATTTTTATATAGTGCAGTATTTGTGTAAAGGATCTTATAAGGCAAAGTAATAATAGATCTTTGTCGCTCGCTCCCAGGAATACGCTGTTGCCAAACTTGTTCTAGTTGCTTGCATTCGCGTCTTGTCTTCCATTTTGAGCCCCGGAGCGAGCGAAAGGCGATATTTCAGCTCGTAGTGCACTCGTGAATGCATACGATTTAAAGACCTGCAATTGGCAAGTATATGGCCCTCCGCTCGCTCCGAGGCTCAAGAAAAGGAAACTAACCAAGTGCTAACCCAAGCCATATCCAAGAAAAACTTACCCAAAAATCAAGTAAAACTGTTTACTTAAAAAAAAATTTGATGTGTGCTTAAGACCGCACGACAGAAGTGAAAACTTCAATTAGCGGGGTTATCGTTTATCAGAATTTCGATCCCAGCCTTCGTTGCAGAGATACGGGCGAAAAATGGTTTTCCCCCAAAATTCCCCCTTAAGTTAGAGCTCCGGTCCCCCCGTATGGCCTAAAGTGGCCCCCCATAGGGCGCACCTACCCTAAAAATTTCGACCCCGTACCTCTTCCCGTTCTCCCGAAATTAATTATTTAAGTTTTTCCTTTCTCCTCCCTCTCCTGGCCAAACGGGGGGAGATACGGGGTCCTGTTTTCGTCCAGGATTTTATTTTTACCTTGGCTACATCCCCTGAAAATTTCAGCCCTCTACCTATACGGGAACATGCCAGTAGAAGGAGCGTTACGCTACCTATCCGAGCATGACGCGTAATGCGTGACGACTCGGTCTCATTCAACTCCCGCAAAAAAAAATCAAAATGCGCCTAAAGAAGTTTTCACTTCAAAAAAAAACAGAAATGGATTACTACCAGTTTACACCCTAGAAAACCGGTCCAAAGAATCCACGGCATCAGGCTAGTTGGTATCTGGAAATTTATTTCTCCAACTTTCAAATCTCCAAAATTTCCAGTCACTGATAAAAGAAACCCTGAAGAATCAAGATCTGCGTTTACCATTTCTAGGTTTTGGTTATGAATCATCTGCCACAACAAATCATACATGGCAGTGTTCAACAGGCAATTTGTATATTTCATTATTTTGTTTGTTTGTTTCTATTTTATTGATTTACGGGTGAATATAATTTCCCAAGCAACAAGCAATCATGACTGACAAATGTTAACAAAGCTAATATAAAATTACAAAGAAAGGCAGCCTGAAGTATAGTCGTAATCATATTTTGAAATAATCTATATCTCAGCTCTCACAAGGAAAATAAATAATAAATATTAGCGTCAGCAAGAACTAGGTGCAGAATATATGTGAAAAGTAATTCCAGGCTCCTTTCGGTCATTGCAACTTTTACAGCCATAAGAACAACAAAACACTATATTGTTATGGACAAATTGAAGTATTTTGAGAGTTTTTCACAACAAAAATCACCAAGACATACGGAGGCGCCGCTTTGAATGTCTGGCTCCTATTAATGGCGTCCGTTCGATTTTTGATCACACGTACTGCGCGCAGCCGTAAATCGAGATTATCTGTCGACTCTCTTCCCTTGTCAAAGAACGGATCCAAGTATCCGTGCTTGCGTCTAGGGAGACCGTTCCACATTCCATCATTCAAACT
>MU185999.1:84935-99653 GCA_016904865.1 Pissodes strobi
AAAAAATTTGCAATTTCAAAGTGATGAGGCTTACATTCATTTAATTATATTTAATATACCTGAGAATAGCAAAATATGGGCGGTTGCCCAAATGTATAGGTAAATAAGTTTACGACAAAATAGGGTGTCAACACACTGGTCCTGCGAACCCGGTTACAGATAATGGACAGCAGGTGAAAAAAAGGCCGAATTCACAGTAAGTAAAGGAATAGGGTAAATCGGCGTTCATTATACGCAGCGAAATCAAGCATTAAAAGCTAACGAGTACAGAGAACGTGGTAATCAGGAGCGCAGCTGGCGCACCTTGGTTCGTCAGAAATGCCGGCCTGCAAGCAGACCTATAGTGGCAGCCTTTAGAAGACTTTATAGTCCAAAAGGCTAGGCGCGTATTCCTATAAACAGAAAACCATACCGATGAAGACCTGAGAGAAGTGATAAACTATCACCCAGATGACTCAAGGACCAGAACAAGAGTTAAATACAATAGACCCAGGAGTCTAATTGTATAAAACACAGCATAAGAGACGACACACTATACACGAGACGTGTGATCAAGTAATCACATGCGAGGAAACTACATAGGAAGACCAGGACTTAATAGGATTCAATCCCGGAAGTCCTCCACCTGACGTGCAGCAGAAAATCTCTAGAGGGGCTAAAGCACAGGTCGGCAGTAGCTGGTTTTTAGCGGGTATGCCACTGCGGCTAGTGCCACACTACCCCCCACCCGGGGGGCGTGCATAAGAGGGCATTTTTACCAGACCACAAAAAAAAAACAATGTAATGCGTGCACAACTCTGAAACCCTCTGATGCGGTACGGGCAACGTCTTCTGTAAGTTTTTTGTAGGATCTCACTCTTTGCAGGCATGTCTGAGAGAGATGCAAATGAATAACCGAAGAAACTCTCTGAGCCACACATCGAAAATATTCTCCATCGATATTCTATTACTTGTTAAGCTATTTCCTCATTTTGTGTTTTTTAAAAAGGTAACTTTTATCGAAAAAATATATTTTTCTTAACTTTTTAAATCCCCTGACACTTTTTTGATGTTGAGAACCCTGTGTAAAACATTTAGATGTAGAAGGCCCGTCCTCGATACCCGTGAAAACGAAACATGGGTGCGTTTAGCGACCTTTACACTAGGTGTGGCTATTAAATACACCTTTGGTTCGCAGTGACCTTGGTCCGAATATAATTATGTCGCGTTGAGACCTCCCAAAACGGAAAATAATTACTTACTTAGATTAGGATTTCGATATTCTGTAAAATAGAAACAGCACTGGAAAGAAATATTGGTAGCAGATTGGCGTATGCTTGAAGACAGTTTTAAGGTGGCATGGACGGTTACTGTGGGTTTCGAACGCAAAACCACTGCGTGTCCAGATAGTGGCGAACCAATGGCAATATCTGAAAAAATGTGTCTCTATATTAAGTATCGAATTTGAATCAGGCTGTCAATTTAACAGTATAAGTACCTGCAAAATGGTTGTTATCGATATCTGAAGCTCGAGAAAAACTCATGCCAAATCCTCTTAAAGTGGGATACAAATCTTTTCCCAAAATTTTTTGAGTAACTTTCAATGTCTTCATGATACTGTCGAACGTATATAGGTACACGGTTCCTGAACCATCTTCGTTGGGTGCAGAAACTGCTAATTCTAGAAATGAAAAATTACTCAAAAATAAACTCGCTGCAGCTGTGATACTTACCACGCAATCCATCGTTATCCAAATCATCCATGACCATCATGGCCGAGCCAAATTGACCGCCAGATACCGCGCCGTCAAATCTATTTTTCGGATTGTAATCTAGTCGTTTCTAAAAATCAAAATTAATGTCCATTAAAAAAAATGGTGAGCTCGGAAAGCCTCTAGATATAATGAAAATAGCCTTTAGCGTCATGGCGACCATGTGCCGGCAAACAAAATGAATATTTCGTAGATTTTTTACCTCATTTCCATAAAACACGTACACGCTTCCGTGATTGAATCCGGTCTTATCGTTGAGTCTGAACGGTGCTCCCACTATCAGATCGTCCAGGCCATCACCATTGAGGTCCCCCGCCGCTAAGGAGGAACCGAAGTATTCCCCAAATTGGGTACCGTATACTTCGTCCTTCAACCTCGAACGCACTTGATTCTGGAAATACGATACGTACGACGTCGTGAAAGCGAGTACCAAAACCTGAAATTTGTGAAATATTATCAAACTGTAGATATAGATCAAACTGCAGTGTCTTAATGTGCATCTTTATGATCTATTAACTATTAAGTAAAAATAAGTTAATAATTCCACTTACCGCTCCGTAAGGAACCTTTTTTAATTCATCGTTCCTGGTCTTATCGAAACCTCTGGGCAGACCGGTCACGTAATAAAGGTCTTTTTTGTTGTGAAAATATCCAGAGGTCACCGCATATCCTAAAAGTTATGTTAATAAATACTGGCAGTAAATACACCCCAACCTACTGTTAAGGATAGTAAAATGCACCCAAGCTTTGCTTGTATCGGTGTAGTTTTCACGGGGTTTTTGTTTTTAGGGTCAGTAAAATCTGCAGGAAAAATCAAATGTCTCATTAAAATAGTTAAATATGTTTTTCCAAAATGCAGGAATTCTAAAAATGTTTCATGACATGAAGTAAAATATGGTATTTATTAAGGGCCATAGTTATGATACTATATATCTCGTATACTACATTTTTGAGCATCCCTCGTAATGGTTATACTTCGAGACGCCAAAAGATATGCGACTACTTATTCATAAAGCGACTAATTCTAGCCCCATCTCGTAGCCCAATGAATACGCTGTTGCCAAATTTATTCTTTTGCGCCATGTCTTCGCGATGCAATCGGTTTGTCGCAAGAGGCCTCGTGGTCGAGAGGGTTGGGTCTCAATCCGGCGGGCCGGGTTCAAATCCCGTTGCTTTTTTTATTTTTTTTCTTGATTTTGGGTATGTCCTGGGTTAGTTTTGGTTAGCACCTGGTTAGTTTCCTTTTGTTGAGTCCCCGTAGTGAGCGAAGCGAAAAGTGCTTTGGTTGCAACAGTGTATGCAATGGGCTACGAGATGGGGCTAGAATTATCCGCGTACCGCGTGTATTATTCCTTGTCTTGTCAGAATGCAGAACCCAAACCAACTAAATTAGCTGTTTATAATAATTAAGCAAATATCTTGTTTTTACCTGAACTATACTTATCTTAAGTATATTATAATAAAAATATATTAAAGTGCGCTAGGCTTTTTGACATATTCATGTTCTTTACTGTCTTTATTGACAACCAAGCTAGTGCAACTGCAAACAACTCACGTCTACGTACACTACAGCAGTTACAGCAACTTTTCGACTCTCTAACCTGCACATTTGTCAGCAGTGCAATGTTATCGTTCAAATATTTTGCTTCACCCATGACCCTTCACACGCTTCGGGGCGCAACCAAACAAAACTAACCCAAAATGTAGAATGGAGAACTTTGAAAAATATATGTATTAGCACGTACCATATATATAATAACAAGTACGCATACGTAAAGGCTTAAAATTGGTGCACCTAGACGAGACACGAGAATAAACAAACACTGCCAACAACAAAAAATTTGAAAATTGTGACGCTATGACGTGTAAGTGCAATGTTGTCATTTAACTGCTTTTCAGTCGTAATTAATAATTCCCTGCATATCATAGTATGATGTAATAAAAAGTAGTTTGTGGTTTCTAGGAAATAAAATTATGATAAATACGTTAAAAGAAGACGTATCTTAAAGCCAAATATAAAATGAAATTTTAATTTAATGCAATGTACATACGTAGAAAACGCAACGCAAAAATGGTAGGTTTAAAATCAAATAAAAATAGAACCTACAATGTACAATACAAAGTATAGATCAGAATGTATTTAGAGATTATTTCGCTTGTTTTGTCATATAGATAAGAAATATATGTTGAAAACTGACATTTATGACGTGCTAATACTTATTAATAGTACTATTGAAGTGTATATTTAAATGACTGTGATGACTGACTGTTATCGTTTTTTTTTCGTAACTTAACATCCGCATGAAAACGTAGAAAAATTCTCAATTAAATAATGGATATATTCAAAGCTGAAAAATAGTAGTCCTGTACAACCTGGCAACACTGCGCAAGAGACAATTAGCGGCTAGTTACCAAGATGCATTCCGTTTACAATTGGTCGAAACAATTGGGGGGCTTGGAGCAACGATTATAATCGTTGGGCTTGGAGTACGTCAGTTGACTTCGCTTGTGACTTTGCAATGATTGACTTGCATTTTACTGCTGCTCCCCGATCGGATTTAAGTACAAATACTACCTGTAAATAATCATTTCTGTGAATCGTTGTTGGAAAAGATGTTAGATTGGATTGTTATACTGCGTTTTTTTTTTACTGATTTTGGACTTGGCTTGGGTTAGTTTTGGTTAGTTCCTGTTTGTTGAGCCCCCGTACCGAGCAGAGGGCAAGAGCCGTATTATAGTGGATATACAGCAGCTTGCAACGTATTTTCAAGAATATATTCCATTACCCACCATTCAAAACATATTACCACAAAGAATCCCCCTTCTTCTTGTGCATATTACAACCATAATAACGTCCAATTGTTTCGACCAATAAGAAACGGAATGCATCTTGGGAGCTAGCCTCTCCTAAGAGACATGCCATATTTTAATTTTTCTGACATAAGCGGCGTTCGGTAATGTCCTCTTCTCGCTTTGCTCGGAAAATGTGACAGTCACGTGATCTACATATTTAAAAGACAAAGTCAAATCACGTGACTGCCAAAATATCAGAGCAAATCGAGGAAAAGATGACATTACCGAACGCAATGGTGCCTTGATTCTTAGACAAGGAAAGAGAGAAGCATTGATTGTTCAATGGATTGGTTTACTTGGTCGATAAATCCCTGGGTGCAGCCTAAAAAATTTAGATAGAGCGTCTTCCTGATTATCTAAATAGATCCCAAGTGCCGCAGGTAAGCCCTCAAAAAATACATATTTAGTTAATGATAATTAACAATGGCATTATATTTATATTTTTATTAAATAAATTACAGATACCTACAATTTCTTTGGACTAATAAACTCGAAAACCGGAATGAAACCATTTGAACGAAAAGTGTCAAACATATTTTTTTAAAATCAATTTTCAACTAATAAAAATTACCTGAATATTCGTAATAGTTGCCTTGGGGGTGTATGATCTCGTGTTTCCATTCGGTGTGGTTTTTGTCGATATTTTTCACCCTGAATATGGCCCCTAAATAATTGTATACACCGGGAGCGCCCACTAAGACTTCGTTTTGATCCTGAAAACGGTTTTATGAGAACAAGAATAGCATATTCCTTAAAAGAATATAAAAATATATAGGTACTTACTTGGGTGAAATGTAAAGAGAACGCAGTCTGGGCTCTTGCATAATAGGGCAGGTTGTAAAGTGCTAGAGGTTCTAAAATAGAAATATAAGAAAAAGAAGTGTTTTTTAATACGCAATTGAATCTAGTTTTGAAATAATGACAAAACCTATACCTAAACCAGTCAATCAGTTTTCGTACGGTTAATGGCAAATCATGTAAACGCACTCCTTCGAACAGCGTCCAGAAGTAGGAGGCCGCGTACAAAGGGCATGCAACCACTGATACAGCAAATCGAAAAAAGAAAGAGGGAAATATGAATTTATGGCTCTCGTTTTTTTTTTTGATAATTAATTTAATTATTTTTATCACTCTATTATTTGGTTCAACCGTATTTGTTTTCTAGAATATCAAGCCCAAAGGTTTTTTTACAAATTTATTTGAAACGCCTAGCGTAATCTGTAACAGTGGCTAAAACGACTAGCGTCTCGCCGCTGTGGTGAGCCTGATCCCGACTTCTGCCGAACGGCACGATTTATGGCGCTCCATGCGTTGTTTAATGTTTACATTTTCACTTCATACAATGTCCTCCGCTCGCTGCGGGACGCAACCAACAAAAACCACCTAATCTACTTTGCGTTCTAGGGACGCGAGCTTCACCACCTGAGCCAACCTCTCACATTCCTGCTTTTTTCGAAAAGTGTTCTACAAACGCGTGAAGTGAAAAAATGTGTAAACAACATTGTCGAGCGGAGTTCGGGGATGAGGCTTCCCACAGCGGCGAGACGCTAATATTTAATCACCGACCTACATACAGAAATCGCACCATAACCACCATACAATAACAGTTGATGAATAAATAAATGATCGAAACGAGAGGAAAAAAAACTAACTTAAAACTCTAAGGAACTTACTTTGTAACGGGGAATAATATTTTTGGGACCTTTCCTGGAGATTTTCCACAAACATACCCCCGAACATGGTGGTGTCATTATCTTGCCATCCACTAGACGATATCTGAAATTAATATATTAAGATATTCGTTTTAAAAGACCATATTTTTTCGTAGGAGCACGAAATTAGGAGATGACTCGCTTGCGGGGAGTTCAACAATGTACGAGTGCGCGCTCATCTTGTGTTTTAGTCGTTACTACCACCAGAGTATAACAAACCAACGTTATACCCGAGTATAACAAACCACCTGTTATACTCTGTAGTTACCGTTACTACCACGATACACGTACCACCAGACCCACCGCAAGCAGTTCGTCGAAATTTAAACGCATTTTGCCAAATGTGTGACAAAACCTGGGCATGCGCGAAAAGTTGCAATCGGTGTACTTATCCGCTTCTCAACAACAAGTAGCGTCAAAATAGTAGATTAAGATTCTAGTTTTAACTATTAAAATAGCATACGTTTTCGAATGACGGAAAACAAATGATCCCGAGTCGGCCCGAACGAGTGTCATTATTTTTCCTTGTCTATAAGGTCTAACGAAATGTGGTCTAGTGGTACGGTCTTGGATTTTCGATATGGCGTCTCGTGTTCGATTCCCGTCGTCGGCGCGTGACAAAATATTTTCTTAAGGTTATGTTTATTAATTTTTGTAACTTGGGTGTTTTGTTTGATTGCGCCCCGAAGCGAGCGGAGGGCCATGCGTGAAGTTAAGATTGAGTTCGAAATTCGTTCCGACCGATTCGGGATCATTTGTTACGCGTTGGATTTAGCTGCTAGTATTTTTTCGCACAAGCACGAAGTTAGAAAATGACTCGCTTGCGAGGGGTTTCCTAACCTGCAAATGCACTAAATGTCTTTTAAAACGTGTAGTTTACACTATTTTGCAGGTTTTTTTTAATGAAAAACATTAATTTATTTTCGTCCCGATCAACATGAATGCCTCGCGACAGTAATGATTTGGCTGCCATCAAGGTCGAATGTACAAATGCATTCTAACGCCATCTAGTGTAGGTGGCGTTGACTCGAGCGATTGCATTCACGTTATAATATCCTTTACACAAATAGAGCACTATATAAAAATCGGCCTCTCCTATTGGTGGATCCGCATGGCCCTCCGCCCGCTACGGGGGCTCAAGAAAGGGAAACTAACCAGGTGCTAACCCAAACTAACTCAAGACATACCCAAAATCAAAAAAACTGTTTCGAAACAATCTTAAAAAAATAATAAAAAAAAGCAACGGTGTTTGAACCCAGACCGTCCAGATGAGACCCAACGATCTAAACCCCCTACACCATGAGAGCTCTTGATAGAAAATGATTGCATCACGAAGATATATTGTAATACGAGATGGATCGACGAATAGTGCGTTTTATATGGAACATAACAATTTTTTGATTTACAGTGAAAACGACACGGTAGGTGCACGGTAGCCGCACAGTCCTATATATGAAAATCAGCCTTCAATTTGCAACATGAGCCGTCGTGGTCTAGAGTTTTAGATGGTTAGGTCTCAATTCGGCGACTATCGGCGGCGGCCCGGGTTCATACCCCGTTGCTTTTTTTACGGTTAAGTTTCTACAGCTTTTTTCTTCATTTTGGGTATGTCTTGGGTTACGTTTGGGTTAGCCCCTGGTTACTTTCCTCTTCTCGAGTCCCCGTAGCGAGCGGAGGACCATGCGAAAAGTGAAATATTACTTATTGTAATATATATACAGCAGCTTGCATGTGTTTCCGCGAATACATTCACAAAAATCCCCTTTCTTTGAATGAATTTGACGCGTGTATCCACAATTGTAACATTCGACCTTGACGGCAGCCACAATCATTACTGTCGCGAGACACTCGTTGAACAACAGTTGCGCGGCCATCTTGAGATCTTCATATTTGGAGCTAGCCGTAGCATGGCACCTAATGAGCCCAACGAAACGTTAACATTATTTCACTTCACGCACGACCCTCCGCTCGCTACGGGGGCGCAACCAACAAAAACGAGCCAAAATTAACCCAAGACATGACTAAAATAAAGAAAAAAACTTTTTACAAACATAAGCTAAAATTTAAAGAAAAAAAACGGAGGGAATCGAACTCCGGGCTGCTGTATGACAGACAAGATGTTACCCGTACCGCATCAGGGGGCTTCAGAGTTGCGCGCGCCCATTACATTGTCGACAAACAACATATCTTTAGTGTCTAGCGAATTCCTGTCATAACCCCTCAACATCTTCACAAACTGGGTGTCAGGGATACCCCGGAATGTGAGTGTGAGGAGTTGGGTAACTTAAAGCATCTTCTATTCGAGCGTAAAAATATTATACCAAATTTATATGAAATACTGGTGGAAAATAATGTCCAAACTCCAATATCTTTATTAAGTTTGTTGTATAATTCTAAAAGTGACATCAGTAAAATTGTAGTACCTAAAGTATTTAAGCGATAACAATTTAAAGTTGTAAACTCTGAGCTGTTAATGTGGAGAATCCTTCTTTTAAGTACCATCCTCTTGATCCGAGGCATAATTTCTCATGTGAAAAGCTCCTCGGATGCCCGGGAGCGAGAAATGTATCAATAACCTGTGTTGTGCTGTCTGTCTGATTAACCCATCTGTCTTGTGAATAGATTGGATAGGAGCCAGCCTCCGACGCGGTTCATTTCGCAATCCCAAAATATTAAAAAGTTCGGTCTGGCTAAATACCTAGAGTGAAGGCCAAAAAAAAATAGCTGTCAAGTGGTCCGTAGCGTAGTGTTGGATGCTGAGCCTGCAATACAGCGACCCGAGTTCGATTCCAGGGGTAAGACACGTTTTTTAATTTTTAATATGTATAAAAAAAAAATTCTTCATGTTGAGCATGCCTTGAGTTAGTTGTGGTTAGTTTCTGTTGGTTGCGTCCCTGTAGCGAGGGAAAGGATGCGTGAAGTGATATTAGAAATTTTTGTCAACAATGTGATGCGCGCGCACCTTTAAAGGCCTCTGATGCGGTACGGGCAACGTTCGTCTTGTGCGTATCACAGGCCCAGCATCTAACCACTGAACAACCAGAGCACTTGCAGACAAGGTAAACTGATTGCTCATTAGGTACCGTGCTACGGCTATCTCTAATTCATCTTTATTGTTAGAAATCCCATTCAAAGCAGTGTCGCTACTTTTGCTAGTGGGCCTTGACCAAGAATCGTAAACTCTAATCTTGACATTGAAGAATTTTGTTAATATCAATGTAACCAACAACAAAATTAGTATCGAAAAGGAGGGTGTCGAAATGAAATTATTTTAAATCCAAAATAGAAAATATATATATATTTTAAATTACAGTTATACACACACACTGACACATCTCTACAGAAAAGGTTTGCGGGTATGCTACCAGCATCAGGGTTGCCAACATTACTTACATAAAATGACTATTTTGCTTAGATTAGGTAAGAGTAAGGATACCGCGCATGACATTAAGCCAATGTACTGAAATTGAAGCCTTTTCAGAGCGGCGGCCATTATTTATGTGGCAAACACATCTATTGTTGTGGCGGTGCTATTTTGCAGTTATTTTGTGAGTTTTTGAACAAAGAGAGATAAAAACTAAGATTCATAATGGTAAATTGTTCGGCATATGGTTGCAAGAGTCGAAGTGAGAAGAAGGAGCCTGGAATTTCATTTCACAGGTAATTATTGTCTGCTGACCTTGTAGTTTATTTGCATATTTCTTGTTTTAATAATAATGCATAATGTACACATTGTGTTACCTCGGAGTATATCATGGTAGGGATGTTTATTTAATTATCGAGAGTAATTTGATACCCGATCTTGGATATTATCAGTCATCAAATAATCAATAAAGCCATAAATCTTCTTCAAGGAGAGTCATTCAACAGAGGCGTAGGTAATATATTTTTCATACTCTACCTATAAAATGGCTATATTATTTTACGACTGAAAATTACTTTAACTTATTAATTATTATTTATTACTTATAATTTCAATTAATTTATTGAAGTTACCCAGTAATTTATGTGGCAGCTCTAACAGGCTTTTTCCCATGTTATCTGTCCTCTTCTTTCCTTGTCTAAGGTTAGGACTGTTAGGTGATACTGAGATATTTCTTGCTGACTCATGACACCTAAAATGCCATCAGCTTTTATAAAATTATTTTTAGTATGTATTACCCTGTTCACAAATTCACAAAATAACTGCAAAATAGCACCGCCACAACAATAGATGTGTTTGCCACATAAATAATGGCCGCCGCTCTGAAAAGGCTTCAATTTCAGTACATTGGCTTAATGTCATGCGCGGTATCCTTACTCTTACCTAATGTAAGGTATTACCATTGTATAAAGAATGGTATTACTATGACGTCATACCTAACGTTTTCAATGTGGATTAAATATTATATTTATTAATCTATATCGCGATACTTACAGAACAGACACCTCTAATGTATTAGAAATCAATATTACATATTAGAGATGAGCTAAACCGCGATTTATTTTTCCTCATCGGTACTACAGATTTATGTCTGGCGACTATCCCATAACTCTCAGCAGTCAGCTGTTTTCATATACTTCGTGATGTAAACACTCGCGGATGCTGTGACAGTATCGCTACATTCCATGCGTGCGCGCGCACCTGCACGTCATGTCTTCGTGATGCAACCAATCGTTTGTATGTGCCCTGGTGGTCTAGGGGTTTGCATGATTAGCCTTCACTTCGGCGACTCGAGTTCAAACCCCGTCGGTGTTTCAAAATTTTTTTTAAAGTTATATTTCTAAACTGTTTTTTTCTTGTTTTTGGGTATGTCTTGGGCTAGATTGGGTTAGCACCTGGTTAGTTTTCATTTCTTGAGCCCCCGTAGCGAGCGGTAGCGAGCGGAGGGCCATTCGAAAAGTGAAATATGGCATGGAATGTAGCGATACTGTCACAGCATCCGCGAGTGTAACAGTAACAAATCGTTTGTATGCCTCTGATGGTGTAGAGGTTTGCATGGTTAGCCTTTACTTCGGCAACGCGAGTTCAAACCCCATCGGTTTCTTTTTATTTTTTTTAAGGTTAGATTTCTAAACAGTTTTTTTCTTGATTTTGAGTATGTCTTGGGTTAGCACCTGGTTAGTTTCCTTTTCTTGAGCCCCCGTAGCGAGCGAAGGGCCTGCGAAAAGTGAATTTAGGCATGCTGCTGAGAGTTATGGGATAGTCTCCAGACGTAAGTGTACTACAGAGCATTTAACATGAATTCAAGGGCAAAAAGCAAGGATGGATGCTTGAATCAAACAGCAAATGTCTACACTTTTACTGAGTTTACTACTTGTTTATTTATCATTGTGTCTGTATTTTATTCAGTTGTATCAGTGCCCTTTATACATTTTGCTATCTAATTTAGTTTAAAATGTTGACACATAAATAATTGTTATAAGATTCTTTACACAAATAGTGCACTATATAAAAATCGGCCTTTCCCATTGGTCGATCCGCATAGCCCTCCGCTCGCTTCGCTCGCTACGGGGGCTCAAGAAAAGGAAACTAACCAGGTGCTAACCCAATCTAACCCAAGACATACCCAAAATCAAGAAAAAAAGCTGTTTAGAAACATATTCTTAAAAAAAAAATAAAAAAAGCAATGGGGTTCGAACCCGCGTTTTCCAGGTGAGACCCAACGATCTAAACCTCTACACCACTACAGCTCTTGATAGAAATTGATTGCATCACGCAGACATATCGTAATACGAGATGGATCGACCAATAGGAGAGGTCGATTTTTACATAGTGCACTATTTGTGTAAAGAATCTTTAAATGAAAATAATACCTATAAAAAGCATCAAGCCACTCTTCGGTATTTTCCGATTTGGCAGGTTACTCACAAATCCGGCAACCCTGACCGCAAGATCGCGTTTAGTTTTAGGTTAAAAATTGAAGAGTTTAGGAATATGCAGATGCATTTAACTGCCTCATAAAACCAGCTCTTTATTTATATATTATCTATTTTGCATTTTTGTGACTAAAAAAAATAGTACTTCTTTTATGAAATATTCTCGATAAAAATTTAAATATTTCAAGGTTGGTAACAATTATGAATGGAAAAAAAAATGAACATCACATGTCACATGCCGCAAATAAGATTAAATAATTGTCTTTAATGATGAAAGGAAAAGGTGGACATGGTATGTCAAAAATTTTGCATTATTTATTAGCAATGTTAATTATTATAAAAAAAATAGCTGTCGAATATGCTCACATAACTCACATTACGAAATTAAATACGTTTATAGATTTACATTCCCTTTTCGCTTCAAAATAGTCGAAATTGACATTTGAACTATATTAGATCACACACCCCCTGTTCAGAATTTAACACTATGTGACACGCGATGTCAGATACAGCAAAGAGTGACGTCATAAAAACTGTGAGATTTACTTACCCCCAAAGTTTTATATTTGTAGCTTATATCCATTGCACCGCCCGTCCAGGAATTCGTTAGATTGTTCGCTAAAATCGAATTAAAGGGATGCAATAGATTGAATTTAATATTACTGTGCAGTGCAAATTCTCTAGGGGAACACACCCTGTCGAGTATATTTTATGGCTATATATTTAGGTGATATACAGGGTGTTCCCCTATACAGCCATATTAAGACAAATTAAATCAACTTACATGAATAATTTAAATTGGTCTCTATGTCGCATCCCTCCATGAAGGGGCAATGGTAAACCACGCCCGAATGCTGAACAAATTCCTGGTCGCTTTTATACGTAGCTTTAGGGGCTCCGATCTTAATCCTGCAAAAATCGGAAAACGATCGTGGAACTATATCAACACTTTCCAACTCACGTAAACTTACCAGTTCTTTCCAGGTCCGCCATCCCCAGACAGGACCAGGGAATATCCGAAATAAGATCTCGCTTGTGTAAGGTCCGGATTTGCAATAATAACCGGGTGATTAACGTCCAGGTTATAACAATAATCCCTCGGCGGCAACGCGGCCAAAAGACAACACATCATTACCAACGACCGTTCCATCTTCACCACACACATTTGAATATCTCAAATTATATATTTAAATATAGTTAGTTAACTATTCTATATTTCCCCACGATAAGGATTTTGATTGGTGCGGTCAGATATACGAAGTGTGCACAATTTTAAGTTGTTTTAAAACTAGTTATGTTATGTAAATGCGTGTCCAAACGCTGTATCTTTTTCATGCAAGCACAAGTTTTCCTGATTCGTTCAGCATCTAAAAAATCCTTTTGTATTCCCGAACTTCCTATTGTAGCCCAGGGTCTTTAAATATGACACATCCTGTAGTAGCGTACACTTCCTAAAATCGCGACCGCAAAGAGCGCGGAAATGTATCCCAACTTTTGCCGAAAAAGCGATTATAAGAAGAAAACCGGGTGAATAATTTTTTAAGAGGCTTCGATAAGCCAAACCGCAAAGGAACAATGTAACGCGTTCGTATTCTCGCGGACGTATTATCGTATTGTTTTATTATTAGCATCGAACGATTTATTTTAATGCGATGTCTTCGATAGATACGGATGAATGCAATCAATATAAATGGCGTCAAGCGTACGTTTTACCAAGTACGTGAGTTGGGTCCGCGATTCTAGTCTTCTTCCTTTG
The DNA here is from genome assembly GCA_016904865.1 of Pissodes strobi. Classification (NCBI taxonomy): domain Eukaryota; kingdom Metazoa; phylum Arthropoda; class Insecta; order Coleoptera; family Curculionidae; genus Pissodes; species Pissodes strobi. The sequence continues at coordinate 98,867 of MU185999.1, forward strand.
GATGGCACACTCAGGAAGACATTAAATTTAAAATCACGCACAGGTGCCTAAAAATAATGTACTTATACCCGATCTGTTTTCATTTTGTGCAACGGTTAGCTCCGACCAAGAGGGGCGCAGCTGCTAAATTAATGATCATTTGGTGTTTTTTCGACTTAATTAATTAATATCAGTGCCCGAATTAACGATTCGATGGCATACTTTGCTAAATAAACATTCTTAATCAGCCTTAAGTGTCTTAAAAAGGCTATATACCCGATTCGTTTTTATTTTGCGCAACGGTTCGTTCTGATTAAGTCACCGATCGCGTATAATTATTTATTTATTATTAATCAACGGGCAAAGCCCTATTTACATGGAAATGTTAGGTACAAAGTTCAATTAATGGTGATAATTAAGTTAAATATAAAAATGGATTTTGAGGTAATAACGCTATAATACAATACAGTAATTATCAGGCGACAAGAAATTGCTAAACCGCAGATTCATGTTGCTTTTATGTAAATCTGTGTCTTCTTAATAAATTATAGAGCCTATGCTTAGGAAAGGAAAACTCCACAATTGTGTGGACTTCGTTCGCGAACCTTGGTTATATTGGTGAATAGAAACCATAATTTGTTTTATGAAAAGGGGGATCGTGTGTATCTTCCTGGCACGAGTAGACCCACCCTTGCAAGAAGATAGGGACAAAGCTCAATTGTAGTTTAACCAATCATAGAGAACCTTAATATCTTTCTTAGCTCTTCGTGCCTCCAAGTAGTAGTAGCAGTAGTAAAGGTGGGGGGGG
>MU186000.1:1804-45845 GCA_016904865.1 Pissodes strobi
ACACTCTCCTTCTCCCTCACTTACTTTACACTACGGCTGATTTGTGTCTCAGTCCGACCAGTCTCACCTTTTCTCTCTCTTGCCTTCCTTACCTTGCCTTCCGCCTCTGCGTCGGCGTAAAATCGTAGCAGCGAAGTATGACCCGAAAGCAGTGACATATTCGCGCACGCGCATTCCGGGAATTGTATTTTATACGTGCAGGAAGTCTCGTCAGGTCAATTACTATGATCGCACCGTATCCTTTGTATCGTCGTCATCCCTAATATCGTTATAGTTCGATCCTTATCGCCCTCGTCGCATGTTTTCGTCAATTTTTCAGGCCGCGTGTATCCATACCCGTCAGGACCATGTCAGAAGGAGCTATTTTGGACCGCTGTCGGACCGTCAGACGAGTTCCTTGGTAATTGGACTCGTGTATCCCGTACTGAAAGTAGCTTCGTCGTAGCAGTACCGTTTCTAGCAGTTTGATACCTCGGCGCTTTCTCTTTCCTCATCAGCTGATGTCAACCCATACCGCGCCGCCCTCCCCCCCCCCCCCCCCCCCCTCTGATAATATTTTAATTTCTTTATTTTTTAGTTAAGTCTTTTGGGTTAGCATAAGTCGCATGAGAATAACTCTATAGTTAAGTATTAATATTTGAGGTTAGCCTCGGTTTGGATTAGCTTAAGATAATTATTTCGTTGCAACGCTAGGTTAGCATAGGACATCAGGGCTTTGAAACTACTATTCTTTATATTTCAAGTTGGCACATAGGGATGCTGTATTAGGTTTATTTTTGAACTTGCGTGTGTTTTTTCTAAATCCCTTCCTGCTAGTATTAAGTTAATTAATTATGCTAATTTCTAAAGGCAACCGGCAACCACCCAGAAATGCGAAATTGACCCCTGGTTAGCCGTTTCTCCACTGTTTAAAAGCAACCCGGTGCGGAGTGGGCTCTCTACCACTATAATCCAGATGCGGTGGCGCCCGAGAACCAACCATTGGATGATGTAATGGTTAAACTAGGCAGTCCAATAGCATTATTATGCAGAAGAAATAGCATAGTTTATGCAGAAGAAAAGAAGCGCCTCGAGAATCACCTCACAAATTTGATGCCCGAGCAGGGAACTTCTTTCCGCTCACGAAGGACTTTTTTCCGTCATCATGAACTTTCTTTCCGAAATATTCTTTCCGTTTATTAGGGACTTTCTTCCCAGACTTTCTTTCCGAGGAGCAAGCAGCTTCGCCACACAATTTCTTTCCGATAAACAGTTATCTACCAGACCGGTGACTCTGATGCGCAGATATGGAAGTTCCCGTACTACCGCATTTCGGGCTAATACATGTTTGTGCTCTGACCGTTAGATTATAAGCTCTTAGGATTAAGACTAGGATTAGTTGCAGACCATCAGGATTGAGATTTGGTACCGAATGCAGACCGACAGACCGCTCAGCAGGATTAGTTAGGAGGCCGGCGGAGGAATCAGCATCCGAAAGCATTCCCCGTCGAGATTGGTAGATTTAAGTTAGGCTTAATTAGTGTCATGTCCGTTGAGTTAGGCCCGAAATGATCTGTTTTTCGAAAAACCTTTCTGCGCATGCGTCGACCAAAAAGTCATGTAACATCTCTTTTCCGCATAAATTCCGGTCTCCCTGTTCATTTCTTCCACGTAAAATTCCAAAAATACACATCTCGACACCTTTTTGTCAAAATACTAGTTTTCCGGTCCCAAATTGTGTCGTGCTCATAAAACACAACCGGAAATAGCGATTTTTACCAAAATCCGTTCTGCGCATGCGCAACCCAAAAACCGATGCGGCACCTCTTTTCTTCCGATTCCAGTTTTTGATGTTTCAAGGCCGTAGAGCGTATGGTTCAGAAGATACCGCTCAGTTTGTAATAATTTGATTAAAACGAAGTTTCTGGACCACAAGAAGCTAGTATCAAGCCCTCTAAACGAAATCCATTGTGCGCAGGCGCAGAGTTAAAAGTGAAGCGACACCATTTTTCCGACTAAACGAAGGCCGCTAAATCCAATTATCGATGTCTCCACGCCCGCCAACCATCCGTATTGCAAAAAAAAACACGAATTTAGCGACAAGTACCGCTACACTGCCAAGATCCAACCGCCAGAGTGGGATGCGACAACCGGACCCTAAGATTCCTGCCCAGACTTAAGTAACCGCCAACCACAAGTCTGCTTCATACCGTTCCTTTCAATTTGCGACACCAATATTTCCTCACGCTAGGCGTGCCTTTATCTCCGCCAATACCCAACCTCCGAACCATGTAATCCTCCGTAACACACTTAACCACCGGCTGTTATAGCCCCGGTGCTTCCCTATCTGATAGCCACCAGCTCATTACCTGTATCCATTATCCAAGTCGTTTCCTTTTCAGATGCCCGGAAATCATAGACGAATAGCTAGAGAACCTCTGAGGGGGCCCCACCTCCGCCAACTTGCAGATCCCGGAAGGACGCCTAGGTGAAAAGAAATGGTACTTGTCCATCTTCACTGCCACTGCATAGGTATTAACGTAGGTACTACGCAATCATCTGTACACTCTCCCTCTCTCTCACACATACAGTACACTCTCCCTCACTTACATTACACTACGGCTGGTTTGTGTCTCAGTCCGACCAGTCTCACCTTTTCTCTCTCTTTCTGCTACACGCCGGTTTGTGTTCTCAGTCCGACCGGGCGTTATCTTTGCACACACTCTCTCTCTCTCTCTCTCTCTCTCTCTCTACTACACTACGGCTGGTTCGTGTCTCAGTCCGACCAGCCTCACCTTATCTCTCTCTTTATGCTATAGCATGTGCTTTGTGTTCTCAGTCCGACCGGGCGCTATCTTTACAAGCTCTATCTCACACATACCCTACCTGCCATACCTCCTTACCTTGCCCACCGCTTCCGCGTCGGCGTAAAATCGTAGCAGCGAAATATGACCGGAAAGCAGTGACATATTCGCGCACGCGCATTCCGGGAATTATATTTTACACGTGCAGGAAGCCTCGTCAGCACCGTATCCTTTGTATCGTAGTCATCCTTAATATCGTTATTGTTCAATCCTTACGTCGCATGTTTCCGCCAATCCTTCAGGCCGCGTGTATCCATACCCGTCAGGACCATGTCAGAAGGAGCTATTTTGGACCGCTGTCGGACCGTCAGACGAGTGCCTGGACTCGTGTATCTCGTATTCAAAGTAGCTTCGTCGTAGCACTACCGTTTCTAGCAGTTTGATACCGCGACGCTGGATCTGTCCTCTAAGTTGATGTCATACCGTAACGTTTCGCATACCATACCCCCCCCCCCCCCCTCTGGCAATATTTCCATTTCTTTATTCTTTAGTCAAGTCTTTTGGGTTAGCATAAGTCGAATGAGAGTAACTCTTTAGTTACGTATTAATATTTGAGGTTAGCCTCGATTTTGATAGGTTGGATTAGCATAAGATAATTCTTTCGTTGCAACGCTAGGTTAGCATAGGACATCAGGGATTTGAAACTACTATTCTTTATATTTCAAGTTGGCAAATAGAGATGCTGTATTAGTTTTTTTTTCTAAATCACTTCCTGCTAGTATTAAGTTAATTAATTACCCTAATTTCTAAAGGCAACCGGCAACCACCCAGACATGCGAAATTGACCCTTGGTTAGCCGTTTTTTCACTGTTTAAAAGCAACCCGGTGCGGAATCCAGATGCGGTGGCGCCCGAGAACCAATCATTGGAGACGTAATGGTTAAACTAGGCAGTCCAATAGCATTATATGCAGAAGAAAAGAAGGGCTTTGAGAATCACCTCACACATTATATTATGGGTGTGCACATATAGGCCCATTTAGGATGGGTACAACAGTACAACCAGCGGCGGATCTAGGGACGCGTGGACCTCAGGGCAAAAGATATTTATGAGCCCCTACCCCTTGTATATTTTCAAACTAAGTTAAGGCATCGGTGGTATGTCCGCCACGGGGTACCTACAACATATAATTGTTCGCTCGGAACACGCAGATCTTGCCTGAAGGGGAAAGCACGCGCACCGTCGATGGCAGCGGCGAGAGTGACGCAGCTTTGCTTGTGACAAGAGTCTGGGTACACCAGAATGGATTTCATTATTCATTGGCATATTGCGACATTTCAGGCATTTATATCATATGATTCCTATGAAACGTTGACTTTATTTCGCTTTGCTCGCGCCGAAGCGCAACCAAACAAAACTAACCAAAATTAACCCAAATCAAACCCAACTTTAAAAAAGGAATAAACATATCTAACCTTAAAAACAATATAAAATCATCTGCCGGCACTGATGACTGACAAGAATCGAACCCGCGCCGCCGTATCACAAGATTCACAAGCACAGCCATCTAACCACTAGACCACCAGGCTCTGAAAGCAATTTAACAAAAATGAGAAGCGTTGCGTGCCAAAAGCTTTACAATGAATAATGAAATCCATTCCGATGCTTATTTGCTTGTGGGGTCTGTATAAGTATGCTCGTGTCTTATTTCTTGATAGAATATGTCGGTGTGTTTATATAGTGGTCCATGTTTAAGTCTATGTAGTGGGTTGTATTGCAAGTTCGCGATACCTACGGTCGCTTCTGATCTTCTGATACCATACTCGTAGAATTTGCTAGCAATTTCCTGTTGATGTAATCAATGCTGGCCATGGTGTGTAACTCAGTGACACGAGCACTGTCCAGCAATGTCAATGAGAAAGCAGCCCGCAGGTATTTGTTTTGTATTGTCTGTATGTGCTTCATGTGTGTCTTAGCTACCGAGCACCATACCGGTGCTCCGTATATTACTGTCGGTCTAATGATTGATTTGTAAATCGTGAGTTTGTTAGTCGGGCTTAAGTAAGATCTCGCTTTTATTAATTGGTTTAAGCTTTTCTGTGTTATAATATTTTTTGCCCTTATTGCCGCGACGTGCTTGGAGAAAAGGAGCTTTCGGTAGAAAACTATCCCTAGGTATCTGACTGGGTCTTTTGGCCTATTGGCCGCGTTGCCTATTACTATAGCCGCCATATCTTCGTGGCGCTTACGTGTCAAAATACCTAGCTTAGTTTTCGCTGCATTTAAGGACATTTTCCAGTCCCTATAATAAGGGGCTAGAAGGCTGAGATGATGTATGAGGTTTTGTTTTGCTAGCTGCCCGTCTGATGACTGTGAGTATATCACTGTATCATCAGAGTACAGGGCAAAGGAGTTTGAGGGATGAGACGGAAAATAATAAAATGACTGAATAACTGAGGTGATAAGACTGTAACTTGGGGCACTCCAGATATGATGCGTCTCGGCCTAGATGAGTCGCAATGGATACGGACAGAGAAAGAGCGATCTGCAAGGTATGCTGCAATGAGGGATGCTATATGTAATGGCATGCCGTGAATAGCAAAAAGTTTGTATATCAGCCCATTGTGCTATACCTTATCGAATGCCTTCTCTATGTCGAGAAGCAACAATGCCGTTGCCTTGCTTCCATTAAAGCCATTGCGCGATTTTCGCTGCGAGCATAGTTTGGTGTACTATGTCCGCAGCAAACACCGAACTGCTCCGGGGGCAAAATCCGCAGATTTTTAACGACACTATTTATTCTCGACATTACGAGTTTCTCGGTTACCTTACCCAGCGTATCTAGCAATGAGATTGGGCGGTACGAGGCTGTTAGCCTTGCATCTTTGCCCGGTTTTAGGAACAGAATAATCACCGGAAGCGGAAAGTGTTGGAGGCGTAAAATTACATTTATGATGTGCATTAAGTGGATGACGGCCTTTATTTGGCATATTCTTTAGAAGAATATACGGAATGCCGACGGGGCCGGGAGCCTTATTTCCGAGCAGGCGGGCAAGGATTCTCTTGATTTCAAGAGGGGTGACTAGTAACCTGTCTAGCACTCTCGGGGCCATAGGGTATTTTGAAGCGTTCGACTGTAGCATCTACATAGTTGTGGAATTTGGTGTCTCGCTGAGGACGTCCTCCAGGTAGTCCGCGAATGCCCTCGCTTCAGTGCTATGACACGCACTCGGTCGTTAGCTATCCTTGATCGTTGCGCCGAATACGGTTGCGGAAAGTGATCAGGTTTAGGATATGTTCTGGGAGTGTGTCAACAAACGGCCGTTTGCTGATAGTAGGGTATATTGCGTCTGTGACGTGCTGGATATTGGTAATTAGAGTTTGCACCTCGCTCTCAAATTCTGGGATAGAGTCTATTTGTCTCGGAATAACATAGTTAAGAATTTTTTTCTTTATTTTATAACAAAAACAATATGATATCAGCTTATTGTGGGGCAACAGACAAATGGGCACCTTGTGGTTGAAAATCATTTTCATCAGCTATGTAGCTAACGCTGTATACAACACCATCGGGTCCGGTGTACTCGAATTGACCGCGAACAGCTATGGCTTCGTTTTCAGCGCCTTCGTTGACTAGTTGACCTTCCTCTTGTTGAGTTAGTGTGATTCAGCCTCGCTCGTAACTCCTTCCAATCAGGATTTCTGCGCGACTTGCAGTCTGGAGTGCAGACTAATCTTGATTGGAAGATGATCCGAGTTGTGCTCATTCAGCTCAGTAAGCGCTGAAGCGTTGGTTATTCCTCGAGTCATAGCAATATCCAGGAACGACGGATTGGGAAAAGTATTGTGATAGTAGATATGATTTGGAGTTTGATGGTAAATTAGATCAATGTTTTGCTCCACTAACCTGTAAAGCAAGTGTCCACTCCTGTCGAAAGTACCACGCCCGTTCGCGTGTGTTTCGATAATATCCCCCAACAGGAGTGTCTTCCTGCCGCCCGGCAGGTAGTAGCACAAGAACATCTTCGTTCAGGAGGCGTAGACCCAGAGGTGAATACGCGCCGACTATCCGCAGGCCACCGTCAAGCTCGAGAGCTACATGCTCTATGGCTGTCTTCAGACCGAGGACGCGCTTATAACGGACTGACCTGCGAATCAGGCAGGCCAAACCTCCTCCGCGTCGATCTGGCCTATCAGATCTCAGTACATGCCGATCGTGAAATTTTTGAAATCTCCGAGTTTGGAGCGAATGCCATTACAGCTCCAGCACAGAACGTTAATAGGCATTGTAATGATTATATGGTGTACCCGTTAAAGTCCTCAGAGAAGAACCTCATCGAGGCCTGTAAGACCTCGAACTTGTTCCCCTGACAGGACTCAATCAATGAGACGTAATCGCTCAGTTCATTAAAGTTTACTAGGCTATTGACACGATTTACAGCAATTTGTAGGCTATTCATGCTATTAATAAGTTATTTGCATGTAGGCATTGTGACTTTACTTGAGAAAGAGAGTTGGAATTATTGTTACGGTTGGCTTGACTCTGTTTATGGCTAACCTGTGTGTTTTTAGGCGCGTTTTGTGGCTGCCCTCTTTTCTGTAGGGCGGGAAATTGCTGCTGGTACTGCCTCGCTGCCTCTCCTGATGTACTAGCTTTCTTTTTTTCCTTGCCAAGCAGGGTTGATAGGGGATGATGCTGGTATGTATTTCTTTTTCGTTTGAGGGCTTGTAGTTTGAATTTGCTGCATTTTAAACAAGTACACAGGACATAGGACGCTAATAGACCTGTGTTCGCCAAAACAGTTAGTGCATTTTATTGTGTCATTGCTGCACTCAGTGATTTGGTGCGGCCCTGCACACTTAGAACAGGCCCATTTTCTTTGTCAATAGGTCATCGAATGTCATCTTTTGCATTGAATTATTGTTTTGGTTGCGCGGCGATTTTCCCATCAAATACGAACATTCTTGATTTAGCTTTCGCAAGGTGACTGTGGTTTCTAGGACAACTAAATAGAGGGGAACTCTTGTTTTCTTCATTTTGAATGCGGCCTTTACGTTAAGGCCGTGTTCTTCTGCCAGAAGGTTTCGGATGCCTTCCCTTTTAAAGCCACCGTCTAGCCCTCGTAGAACGAAGGTGTGCGTTTTTTGTGTTGCTTCCGCGTATGAATGGAACTCGATGTTCTCCCTTTCAAAGAGACTTTTAAGATTTGCCCAGTCTTTACTCTGGGTGCAATAAATATTACGGAATTTTTCGTGTATTTTAAATTCTAATCCACTACGTGCATGTCATGTAACGTTTGTTTTATTACCCTCTGATCGAGCGCCCACTTTTATCACTATTAGAGGCGGCAGGGATGGTTTCTTCTTCTTGGCATCCTTTGGGGCGGTTTTAGGTGCCTTTGTGCCATTGCTTTCGGACTTTTTATGCACCCGCCGCGCCGTGCCGTAGACACTTGTGAAGAGGCGACGCTACTTCTGTCATCTATTTCTGCGAGTTCTGTGTCCCACAATACAGCGAACCTATTACTGGTAGGCACAGGGGTTGGTTTAGATTGCAGCGGTTCACTTCCTACGTCCAGATGAACAGTTCTTATACCTTTCTTGAAAGGTAGCGTTTTGTAGGGTGTCTTAAAAGCCTCTTTGTCTTGTATCTCTGGCCCTAGATGCGCAGATTCGAACTGCGCAAGCATGGTCATTTTGTTGTCGCTAGGCACTTCTTTTTGTTTATCGGTCTTTTGCTCGGGCTCTTTTTGTGGCTCGTTTCGTGTTGTGTTCCCTAACTTTTGTTTTTTGGTGAATGTTGGGGATGTGTCAGCGCCTCCTGTAGGCTTAGCGTTGTCCTTGATTGCTGGTCTTCTAAATCAGCAATCAATTCTGGGCTGTACTGTTGCCGGTCTTTTGAAAACGGCCTTATGATCTCTCATCAAATGCGATTTGACGGTATCAATTGCAGATTTGACTTCGAGTTTACACTTCGAACTTGAGCGTGTCAGAAGTGGAATAACTCCTAAACAGCGGCCACATTTGGGCTGTTTTTTCAGCTTATTTAGAAATAGCTGAATGCGGGATTCGTTGACGGTTTTCCCTGATTCAGAGTCAGCCGATATTAGGCAGACGTCATCGTCAGTCTCGTAAGACATCGGCTCAGGGTTCATTCCGGGTTCCGCCTCGGAAATGCTAAAACATTCGGTGGTACTGCGACCCTAGTTTGCTACTCTGTAACAGGAGCACAGCACAACTAGTAAAACTAGCAAAATATGCTTTAATTTTCGATAAAATAAAAGCTCGCAGAACTCGTTTCTCCTGAGAATTCCAAATCAGGTCTTGTTCGATACGGCACCGAAACAAGAAGCCAATGCAGTCATAATTTGCATTGTTTTTACAGGTTTCTGACCGGACTCTCCCTCAAAAGTATAAATAGAGCTGCAGCAGTTACCTCTGTCTTTAGTTCGACAGTCACAGAGTGAAGACGTAGGTACTCCAAATTATCCCCTCTCTAGTTAAATAAATAAATCACAATGTCTTTTGCCAGTGTTCGTGTTGAATCTATTAAAGTGAAGCATCCTAATTTCTAATCTAATCAGGATCAGATTTCAAATGTAGTAATATAATGTACAAGTGCTGTTCGAAAAATCACATATACATTAAAATCTGCCAATACTATTGCCGAGAAACAACATTTAACTTAATTTCTCGGGCAGGTTAAAGGCAATATGCAACTATTGAAGAGGATGCAAGTAATAGAAGGAAGTTAGAGATCTATTCAAAAGGAAACGGCAAGGCACCGTGTGAAATGGGAGCATTCTGCTTTCGAATCAAGAATAAGAACTGGTGTCATATCAAATAATCGTCATACGGATGCGAGATCATTTTTGGAAGACTGTGCTGATCTGTTCAAAAGGAGGACCCAGAACCCTATAAAGAAGGATGAGGCGTTAAAAGTGAATGATGTGCTTTATGAAGAATTCCAAAGTACCATAGCAGATAAAATAGTTGGCGAGAATAAATATTTAAATACCATGAATGCTGCCATCTACAAAGATACGAACTTGAATGAGTGGTTCGGAGAAAACATTTCAAATTTATTGCTAACTGAGTTAGGCGAATTTCAAGAGAAGAGACACTGCTCAGTAGAGTATATAATTTAATGATAAATCGGCTCCTATCATCTCAGTTAAGTAAGCATGAAGAAGCGAAATATTCGTGTGATCGTCTTTTACTTTTATACAGAGGTGAAACCGACGGCAGTTAAAAATGGGTTGAATTTAAAGTTTTTAAGCATAAAGAAAAGTTACGCAGATTCTGAGTGTTGGTTCCCGTAGAAGATGACGGAAGATAAATGCCCCAAAAATATCAAAAGGTTGTACCTTTCAGCATTGGATATTATGTTAAATGTTCATATGATGATAGTCTCTCATATTATAAAGCTCATACGGGGCACGATTGCATGCAGTGGTTTGTAAAAGAACTTTTTGAGTTTGCTGCAGATGTAGAAACTAATTTCTTATGCCCTTTGTCAATGGATCGGCTGTCTTTTGAACAAGAAAGTAAATTTATTTATGCACCATAGTGCCATATTTGTGAAAAGTCGTTTAAGTCTGAAGATAAAAAAGTTAAGAGATCACTGCCATTTAGCTGCGTATGAAAATTCCAATCTAAATTTCCAAGATGAACATATAATACCAGTACTTTCCCATAATATGAATTCCTACGACGGACATATGAGGTTAAAAGCATTAGCTGATGTTGGGGGGAAAATGGGTGTTTTACCTGTAAGCAAAGAAAGATATATTTCTTTCACAAAACATATTTCGGAAAATTGAATTAAATTTAGTATAGACAGCTTCAGATTCTTGGCATCTGGTATTGATAAATTAGCCTCAAATTTACCTGATTATCCAATTTTAAAATAAGAGTTCAAAGAAATAACCGAGGATCAGTTTTCGCTTCTATGACGAAATGCCCCTTCCCATATAATTTCATTACTGGATGGGATAAGCGCGATGAAGTTAAATTGCCCTAAAAAATGGCATTCTATAATAGTTTGACCGATTCCATGATAAGTAATAAGGAATATGCTCATGCGCAGACTGTATGGAGGTATTTTCGGTACAAGAGACTGCAAGAGTACTGCGGCTTTTATCGTCTTGCGAGTGCGCGAGGTCCCAACATAATTTTTCGGAAAGGAAAGTTACTTTCGAGTCAGCTTTCCTAGGTGATTGTCGATTTTTAAATCTGAGTTGATCTCAGGCATCCTGATCAGATTTCACCGATAATCACCGAAGAAATTCCCGTATCAGACATCTCGACTTAGTTTTGTTAGTTTTAGTGCTGTAGATGCTGGAATAACTCGATAAGCGAGGTTTTTGGAGTTTGATTTTCCAGTCTTGAAAACCATTATGGTCGCCGACATGTAGTGTGCGAAGTTAGTGTACACTCATGTTAGGATAATTCACCCAGCCGGCTAGAACTACTGGAACTTTGTAATTCACCCACCCGGCTAGAACTGCCGGAACTTTGTAATTCTCCCACTCTGCTAGAACTGCTGGAACTTTGGAGTCCCACCACGTGGCTGGAAGTTTGTGCACCCGCCAGGCATAAGTTACTCGAACGGGACTAGACTTCGGTATAGGGATCCTGAACAAGCCGTCCGTGTGTAGCTGAACGTCAGACGTGGTCTAGTTAGTTGTTAGTTGGATCTGCCATCGCACCAGCTAAGTGATCATTACCCCTTCCCATTTGTTGTTACCTTAAATTTAGCCCCGAAATATTACTTTTGTAACGTACTTGCGCCCACATTCTTTAAGCGGCTTTACGTGATCACGATTCCGCGCGGGAGTCAAAACTCAAATTATTCTTTTCTCTTGAGCACATAGTTGGTGCCTTTTCATTTATTTATTTCTTGACCTATGTCTACATTAAGTTTTGGACTACCACTGATTAAATAATTCATAATTAAATTTTATTGGCATTGGATTAGGGTTTTCGACTGCCTCCAATTGTCGGTTGGTTGTGCATCCGCATAATTTGTATTTATTATATTTATGATTCCTTCTGAAAATAGATGAATAGTATCGTTTCTGTGGCGTGTTTTATTTGGCTCAAACGCAGTCAGGATTGTTACTCCTATTGAAATCCTTTAGTGAATAGGTGGCATCTTTTTGGTACTTCCTACCAGCTAGGTTTACCTTGGAGGGTGAAGGTTCTGATGCAGGTTCTACGAATAGCGTGGAGACTTCCGTTTTGGTCTGTAACAAAATTGGTGGCGCTAACGAACCTATTCTCACATTTATTGAGCAGCGGGCAAATTGCGCGCTCACTGTACCGCTTGCTTCGAGGCATCGCGCTCCGACCTACCGGTTGAATTGTTGAAAACGAATTTGATATCCGGTCTAATCGGTGAATGAACTTTAATAAATCTCGGTGGAAGTCCTCATAGCTCAACGAGCAGTTATTATTTTTCTCTTTAATTAAAATACACAGCAAGCTCGTCGCAATTTTTGACGCCCAACCCCGATTTCAAAAGTATTTACCACTGAATTCCAGATTTTAGATTAACCACCATCCTACCTTGTTATTTTACGAGGGAAATCCTGATTGTGCGCCAAGTAGAACCATTTATAGAGGTGTGCTAGCCATATTGATTTGTTATTTATATTTACTATTGGAATTGTTTATCTTAACTGCGAATATTTGGAGGTATACCCGACTTTTATCCCCTACGGCACATTCGTGCGTCTCTTTCCTTCTCTTTCTCTTCTCAGCGTTTGATTTTTGCTTCTTTATTCTATTGCGGTGAATTTTAATATGCAGGTTAATTATCTTAAAAAAAGAAATACTTATCTATGAGCTTACGATTCGTGGAACACCGGCCGATTACTCAACATCCGTGGACGAGTTACGCGCAGCGTTGCGTCCGGTGTAACGTTAGAAAAGAAGGGTAAGTCCTTGAGTTATCCGTTGTACGATCTTGATTTTGACATGGAACGTGAATATATTTCTAGAACATTACAAGAAATTAAAAACTCTAATAAAACTGTTTCTGGAGACAACGCGAAAACCAAGTTCGAACGAATCCAAACGCGGCTTGTTCATTTATTATCTCGCACAGATCGCATCCACGCCACTTACTAGTTTGGACGTGGATGCGAAAGAAGTTCGTCCCGTTTAATGCTGCAGATACTTGCTACTCTAGATGCCTTGGAGCAACCGTTAACGTGCAACCAAACTTAAGTCTTTTGTTAGAAAAAGTTTATTTGGATTCGGATTCTGACTCGGAATCTTCTGATGCTGGTGCTAGTGCTACTAAGCAACCACCCACGAAATATATTGGTTCGACACCTGGCTTTCGTTCGCCGGTAGTGTGTCAGGCGTCAGGCCTGAAGGCGCCACCCCGGAGGGGCGCCAAATTTGCCCGCCGTGCCCGCCGTAGTGTTTTAAATATTCCTAGAAATAGCACCGACAGTGATACGAGTATTTCCGACGAAGAGATGGACGAAAACTTGCGAAACAACGCGTGGAGAAGTGAGGAATTAAGTTCTCGGGCGATACCAAGCAAATGATGGTGAATAATTTCTTAGAGCGTGTCTCGGAATTACGTGTCACTCACTCGTCGTTTCTTTGAGCGCGAATTGTTTGATTCGGCTATTGATTTGTTTTGGCGTTGAATTGGTTTCGAGCTAATAGATCTAGGTTTTCTGATTGGAAAGGATTAGAGGCGCTTTTATGTGGGCACTATGAACCACCGGATTATCGTTTTAGGTTGTTTAAAGAAATTCTCGAATAAACTGAGGATCCATCGGAAAGTATTGTCGATTAACTTTCGAGCATGAATGCGTTGTTTAGACGTTATGGTGGAATGGCAGAGGACGTTCAACTCAATACAGTCACCCGGAATTTATCTCCCTTTTATACCACCCAACTTCCGGTTGGCAATACTTTGGAAGAACTCGAGGTAGAGTGTTTGATGCTGGAAGCCAAGAAGTATCGTGCCGATCATTACATCCCACCTTCTAAGAAACGACATGGTTTTGTGGAACCCAATTTCGCTTTTATTTCAGCTGACACATCGACCCATTCCAGTGCAGAGGACACCCCTAATCCTGTCTACGAGATCCAGTAACAATCTCCGTTACCTTTCTCTTCTAATTCTAGAGTACTTAAATGTTGAAATTGTAATCAGGTCGGCCACTTGAACCGTCAGTGTCCTATTCCTCGAAAAACACATTGTTATCGCTGTGGTGCTCCTGGGGTGAACTGTTAGGTCTTGTGTAAAGTGCTCACCTTCGGGGAACGGCTCAGGGGAGAGTCGATGGGTAGTACGATGCCTCCCATGTACAACACTGTATCGACCTACAGTAATGTCATTTCTAACCAGAATCTTCTTGACTTCATAATTGCTCATGCGCATGGTGACGAACGTCCTCATTTGGAAATTTCAGTTTTGGGACCCTCCATTTTAGGCTTATTGAATTCGGGAGCGTCTCGTACTATTGTAGGCCATTCTGGTTTTAAAATTTTTGAGAATTTAGAGTTAAGGCTTGTTAAATCTCAAACCACTTCCACGGGCGCTAATGGCAAAAGTTGTTCGAGTATTGGATACTTCTAAACTCCGGTAACTTTGTTGGATAAGACACGAATAATTGATATATTGGTTCTTCCCGATTTGGCTCATCAACTTGTTTTGGGCATCGACTTTTCGAAAACTATGAAGATTATTCCCAATCTGAAGCAAGATGTTTGGCCTTTCTCGGATACTGGTTATTCTGCCAAGGTATGTAGTGTATTAGATGGTGATTCATTGTCGGAACTCGACAGATCAACTTTGGACACGTTGGTCAATGAGAAATTTTCTTTGATGGGTAGCAGCCTTGGATGTTGCAAGGTAGCCGAACATGTCATTTAACTCGAACCTGGTCCTCGACCGATTAAGCAGCGATACTATCCTGTATCTCCTTTTAAACCGAGAATTATCGACAAGGAGATTGAAGAAATGCTGAAGCTTGAAGTGATCGAACCTCCTAAGAGCCCATGGTCTAGGCCCAGGGTGTATGGTACGGAAAAAGGACGATACAAACATATTCTGTGTCGATTTTAGAAAACTCAACGACAGTACTAAGAAGGAGACCCAATCCCTTACATTTCCACCATTCCAGATGGACTTAGGGACACTCGCTATATTAGTTCAATCGATATAAAATCAGCATTTTGGCAGATTCCGCTCAGTCAGTTTTCTCGAGAACTTACAGCTTTTACCGTTCCAGGAAGGAATCTCTACCAGTTTCGGCGTATGCCTTTTGGCTTGACTAATGCACCAGCGATTTGGCAACGAATTGTAGATCGCGTCTTAGATGTAGATTTGGAGAATCACGTCATCATATATTTAGACGATATAATGATTATTGCTAAGACCTTTGCTGAACATCTAAGAATTTTGGGACTGGTTTTTGATCGACTTCAGGAAGCTGAATTGGTGGTTTCGCAAGAAAAGTGTAATTTTTGTAAGCCCGAGTTAAAGTATCTTGGTTACATTGTAGCCTCCAAAGGATTGAGACCAGACCCGGAAAAAGTACAAGCTATCGTTAACATACCTCCTCCCCGGAATATTACCGAAATTCGTCGTTTAATTGGTACCGCGTCTTGGTATAAACGAATTGTGCCCTACTTCTCGTCCGTTTTGGCTCCTATTACTCGTCTCACGAAGAAGAACATCAAATGGGAATGGACCCCCGAATACCAGCTGTCCTTCAACGCCAACAAGGAAGCTCTTGTAACAGGACCCTTACTCACTAGTTCGGGTTTCAGTCGTACATTCAGCCTTCAAACTGAAGCATCCTTTTTTGACTGGGCACCGTTCTAACTCTGCAATTCGATGTGGGTGAGAACGTGATTTATTACCTCTCTCGTTCTCTCACCAAATAGGAGATGAAATTGAGCGTCACGGAGAAGGAATGTCTAGCCGTAATTTGAAGTGTGGAGAAACTTCGCCACTACTTGGAAGGCGTTCATTTTAAAATCATCACCGATCACCACTCCTTACTGTGGTTGCACAATCTTAAAAATTCACAGGGACGTCTTGCTCGTTGGGCTCTTCGTCTACGATATTATGACTTTCAACTGATTCATCGTAAAGGCAAGGATCCCGTTCCTACGGAAGCTATAGCTTTGGTCAACGAAAACCAGTTATTACCATCTTATTCCAATACCTCCGATTTGTGGTACAAGGGTATGATTCGAAGAATGGAAAACCCCCCAGATAAGTTTCCCTCGTGGCGAGTGGAAAACGGAAACCTATTTAAGTACGTTAAGTCCAATAATCCCCATTTTCCTGAACACTCCGGTGTTTGGAAAATTGTAGTACCCAAGGTTGGACATAGAGAACTACGGAAGAGATGTCACGATATTCCCGCCGCTGGTCATGTGGGTGTTTTTAAGACGTTTTGAAAGGTCGCTAAGCGACACCATTGGCCAAAGATGAGGTCAGACATTACCAAGTATGTTCGCAGTTGTAAAATTTGTGAACAGAATAAAATCGAGCAAAAGCCACCTGCTGGTTTGATGAGTAATCGCCCTGACATTAAGGAACTCTGGCATGCCATCTGGACCATTACCACGGTCGAAACAGGGTAATATTTATATTTTGGTTGTTACGATTTACTTTAGTAAATACGTTGTATTATTCTCTTGTCGCACGGCTAAATATTTAGTAAAACGCATTGAAGAGGATATGTTCTTAATTTATGGAGCACCGCAATTCTTGACGTGCGACAACGGACCGCAAAAAAATCTAAGGAGTTTCAAACCCTCTGTGATAGATATAAAGTAAAAATCTTCTACACGGCATCTTACTACCCTAGAGCTAATCACACGGAACGCGCTAATCGAGTCATCAAAACTATGTTACGTTCGTACGTTCAACAAAATAATCACC
The DNA here is from genome assembly GCA_016904865.1 of Pissodes strobi. Lineage (NCBI taxonomy): Eukaryota > Metazoa > Arthropoda > Insecta > Coleoptera > Curculionidae > Pissodes > Pissodes strobi. The sequence goes on from MU186000.1 coordinate 18,517, forward strand.
GAACGTGAGAAGACAACTTGTCTGCTATTGGCTTTGCTACTCACACTTCGCGACACCAAACAACGGGTTGCACCCCTTACCTTGTAAACTTCGGTAAGGAACATAAGGTTTTTGACCAAGATTATGCCTAAAGGTATTCCTACGGTAGACACCGAGCATCAAGAATATATTCGCGAACCAATCTCGTCCTTCCAGCAATTATATCAGAACATTCGCATCTCGTTTAAAAATTGGTCATCGATATAATTTGCACAGAGTTCCTGTTAGCTTTGTTAGCGGTCAAAAGGTCTGGAGCAAGCATAAAGTTTTGTCGAACGCTACCAAATACTTTAGCACAACATTGGCTCCCGAATTTGTCGGTCCCTTTACTATCAAAAAGAAAACAGGAACGTGTACTTACGAGTTACAGGACAAATTTGGAAACACAAAGGGATATGGCACGTACAAGATCCAAAACCGGTAAACGTTTCCGAAGGTCTCTCTGACGGAGTGAGAGGGGAGAAGAAAGGAAACGAGTAAACAACTCAAATTTAATAGTTACCTAATTTTAACTTGATATTTCTCTTACCTTATTTTGACTTCATAATATTTTCTATTACCTTTATCTTAATTTGCCTTGCTGCTATAATAGTCATAAGTACCTTTTGAAACTTTACATACATTTTCCCGATTATGACTGATTACCCTACTTGACTAATTTACCCGAGTGTGACCTTTCTTCTGAGCTGGACTTTAGTTAATTTATTGCCTTTTCGTTTTGTATCTTTTGGTGTAACACTCCTTGTTGTTAGAGGATTAACGTGTTCACATCTACCTTTTATTGGGTCGTTTGGAGAAGTTCTAAGTTGGTTGGCCCAGGGGTCATTTCAGTTGTCTCTGGATTTTGCAACTTAGAACCTTATCTTTGGTATTTTGACTTACCTTTGAGTTGCGCAGTTCGGCATTTACAGTACTGCAGATGGACCGGATCGTTGTAAGATCGCTTCCATCGCCGAGGATTAGACGAGCAATGCGTCGTCTCCCAGTATCTATCGGATATACTCCTAGGGCTTTATTGATTTCGCCTTTTTTAGTTTACTACGATTATACAGCCCGAGTAAGCGAATTCTGACAGATGACATCTGATGATCAAATACCTGAGGAAGAGTAAACGTAAACTAATCCATAAAGATGTCCCACATTAACCAAAACCTTTAAAATGATATCGCTCAAATGGCCTAATCCTTGGTGGTGACGTCATGGCCAGGAATTTATGGCACGGCACGGATCTCTATAATACACTACACGGCTGTCCGCAGCCGTGTGGTGTCCGGTATCACGCCCTTAGACATGCCATACCCCAAGTCGCCGAAAACCTCGCGGAGGCGATAAGCCTACTCCTAGAGGGGAGTGTTTTAGAACGCAGATTATCTATCTGCTACATAAAGGTGATCGTAGGTGAATCATATTTTGCATACAGGACTAGAATCATAAAAGAAACAACTTTATCCTATAACATTTTTCGAAATATTTAGAAATAATCTGTTTGATTTTTTTTAATGCCCTACGTAAGTCTAAACTTATAAAGTTATTGACTAATATATGAAAAAAGTTGAACATCTATTATAAAAACGGTCCTTACCACAATTAATATCTAAGATGTAGATATGTTCTATATTGTTGTGGAGGATTCATGTTTTACCTTACAAATATTTGGGTTTTCTCTCCAATTAGAGCCGCTTGCTCTGGCTCCAGGACGTAAACAGCACAAGTGCTAGTTAAGTGACCCAACGAAGCTGAAAAAATCAACGGAAACAGGGAAAATACTCAACGTTTCGAGGAACAAATCTGCCCCCGTTGTCAAGAATGAACAAATCTAAAAATGAAAATCGTTAGTAAATACAATAAAACAGTATAAAGCTCTTGCAGATTGCCAAACTTTGAACTGACTTTGACAAGATGACAATTATAATTACATATCATTTAATTACTGGTCACTGGTCTTTAGTGTGATATTGAGGTGTTATTTGGTAAATTAATTTGTTTTTGAATTTTTATATATCTATAATTTGGTGTTATTCGCTTAGGAAGAATTTAATGATTTTGTTGAAAGGTTTAGTTAATTTTTAAGTGTCCCTTATCAACTTCAGTTTTTAGCAAAGGTAACCAGGTGCTATTAAAACTAACAGAAGTTGAAGCAACACATTGATCTTTATATAATAAAATTAAAGCACTTTCTTTAATTTTATGTTTTTTAGATGAAGGTTCCTTTGCTAAAATACTTTAAGCGTAAAACGAATAGGTAATAAATTTAACATTCGTACTATGTTCAAAACAAAAAATACCCTTAGATCCAAACTAACAAAAACAAAACCACTCAATGGAAATTAAACTACTAAAAATGTTATCTACAAAATATCATGTGAATGCAATAAATTTTATATAGGTGAAACCTGTAGAGAAGTTCTAATCAAAACGTATAAAAGAACACCAAACTTATACTAAAAATACACAATTCCGAAAATCACATATTTGTCAACATGCATTTGATAACAATCACAGAATACAATGGAACGTTTCAAGAATTTTAGCAATGGAACATTCATATAAAAAACGCAAAATTAAAGAAAGTGCTTTAATTTTATTAAATGAAGATGAATGTGTTGCTTCAACTTCTGTTAGTTTTAATTGCACCTGGTTACCTTTGCCAAAAACTTAAGTTGATAAGGGACACTTAAAAATTAACTAAACCTTTTAATATGTAATGTTCGGGATTGGGGGTTAACTAAAAGCCATACATTCCCAACAATCCCAATTTATTAAACCTTCATGTTTAATACAATCTTCTAAAAATTCCCGAATAATACTGACTCTTATTCTTGAGCGCATATAACAAAAGTTCCCTCCTAGCATGTTCGATATTCAAACACCTAGAGAAGCAACATCAACTTAAACAGTATTCTAAACACTACACTTTCCTCCTTTCCTAAAATTACATCTGTCCCTAACGTAAGTAGTAATTCTCAAATACAATATATAAATATATTTTTATTTTATAACTATGGATACAAATGCTCAGCTGAAACTTATTGCGGTATGAATCTATCTGGAGGTTTCCGTGTTCTTTGAGGCCTCAAAGGGGTAGAGCAGCCAGCTGACATGTCCGTAAGTGCATCATCGTTTAATTCTATGATTTCAGATCCACTAATTGAATTACTATTTGCAATTTCATTTACAGATCTTTGAACTGGTTCCCCCTCCCCTTCAGGTGAACACATTTCCGCTGTGAATTGACTAGTTCGCAAGGGCATAATTTGGTTCATGTGACGTTTCCATGTTAATGTTGTATTGGGTATTCGAACAAAGACAATATTTTTACTTATAAAACTAACAACAATACCGACAATCCACTGAGATTTCAATTTGCGAAAATCCTTAACTAGCACTCTTTGTCCTACTTGCACTTGTTTACTCTGCCTACTCGAATAATAGTTCTTTTGCTTATTTTGAACTAATTGTAAGTTTTTTTTAACTTGATCAATAGGCATTGTGGCTCTTGAGCCAATATTGGCGGGCTTGAGTAAATCTAATCTAGTTTTTAATGGCCTTCCTAGCATCAAACGAGCAGGTGATTCCCCGGTACTACAATGTTCGGTATTTCTATATAAAATTAAAAAATTATCTAAATCTTTTTGAGATAAATTTTTTGGTTTTGATATATTATTTAAAATATCATAGGAACTTTTTAACTCCTTAAGTAAATATTGTTTTATAGTCTTAACACTATTTTCCGCTGCTCCATTTGATGCAGGATAGTAGGGTGGTGACGTCACATGTTTAATTCCGTTATTTTTTAAAAATTGTTCAAAATCTCGGGATTTAAAAGTTGTACCGTTATCTGAAACAATTGAGTCAGGCAACCCGAACCTTGCAAAAAGTCCTCTTAATTTATCAATTGTACTATGAGCTGTGATATTTTTCATAATAAAAACCTCCACCCATTTTGATAAAGCATCTAGTACCACTAAAAAATTGTTATTATTAATTGGCCCCAAAAAATCAACATGAAGACGAGACCAGACTTTGTCAGGAATTGGCCAGGGGTGCAATTCATCTCTAGGAGGATTATTTCTAAAACTCATGCACGCTCGACAAGTTTTAATCACATCTTCAATATTTTTATTTAATTCTGGCCACCACACGTATGACCTTGCCAAAGACTTAGATTTAACAATACCGAGATGTGACTTGTGAAGCTCGGTCAACACCGCCCCCTGAATTGACTTTGGAATAATAACTCTATAACCCCAAATCAATATATCATCCTCAACTCCGATTTCGTCTTTCTTTTTAAAGTATGGCAACAAACCTGAATCTACAGATCTAGGCCATCCATTTGTTACATAATCCAATAATTTATTTAAAATTTCATCATTTTTTGTTTCTTTTTTTAGAAGTTCTAAATTTAAAGGTGTACTATTATTTTCTAAAATATAATTTAAGGTTACATTAACTTCAATTGCTTTATTTATTTTAGGATTCTCTTCAAGAGGTAATCTAGATAAGAAATCTGCACAGTTTTCTTTACTATTGATATAAACAATATCAAAATCATACGAACAAAGAAATAGAGCATATCTTTGTAACCTATTAGTAGTCATAATAGGTAAACCTTGCTTTTTTCCAAAGATTGAAATTAATGGTTTGTGATCACATCTTAGCAAAAATTTTCTACCCCATAAATAAGAATGAAATTTACGCACCCCATTAACAATACTAAGTGCTTCCTTGTCAATTTGCGAATAACGCTTTTCTGCATCCGAGAGCGTCCGAGACGAGAAAGCTATCGGACGTTCCACGCCATTAGGATAAACGTGTGATAAGGTTGCACCCAAACCGTAAGAAGAAGCATCAACCGTTAATACTACTTCTAGTTTAGTATTGTAATGTGCTAAAAATTGATCAGACGTAATGGCTTTTTTTATTTCCTCAAAAGCTCTGGTACACTCAGAAGACCAATTAAAATTATTATCTTTTTTTAAAAGTTTATAAAGCGGATGCAAAATATCCGATATGTTGGGAATAAATTTATGATAATATTGAATAGACCCTATAAATGACTGAACTTGTAAACGATTAGAAGGTTGTGGAATTTTTAAGATGGCCTCAATTTTCTTTTGTGACCTATGTAAGCCATTTTTATCAATAACGTGTCCTAAATATTCAATCGAATTTTGAAAAAACTGGCATTTGTCTTTCTTTATTGTAAGACCACAGTTCTGTAACCTTTTAAACACCGCTTCTAAACGGTTAATATGAACATTTTTATTCTCTCCTGTTATCAATATGTCATCAAAAAAACAACATACTCCAGGAATTCCCAACAATACTTGCTCCATAATTTGCTGAAAAATTCCTGGTGCACAAGAAATACCAAATGGCAGCCGTGAATAAACATAACATCCCTTATGGGTCGAAATTGTGGTTAGTTTTTTTGATACATCATCCAATGGTAATTGTTGATAAGCAAATGCTAAATCTAACTTAGAAAACTGTTCGCCGCCTGAAAGTTTACAAAATAAATCTTCAATACGCGGAATGGGATAACGATAGAGTTCAATGTGGGGGTTCAGGGTGATTTTAAAGTCGCCACATATTCGTACGGTCCCATCTTGTTTAAGAATTGGCACTATTGGTGTTCCCCAATCTGAATAGGATACTGGTTCTAATATTCCCATATTCACTAATTTGTCAATCTCAATTTCAACCTTTTCCTTAATTGAATGCACAACTGGTCGCGCTTTAATAAATTTGGGTGACGCCCCTGGCTTTAATTTAATTGTAAAGTTACCTTTATTAAAGGTCCCCAATTTGTCGGTAAGAACATCAGTATATTTTGTTATTAAGTTAGTAATGCATTTTTGATCACTATCACTAATAAAATTTAAACGACTAAATCCTATATTAAATTTACTAACAAAATCGCGACCTAGTAATAATGTAGCACCCTGACGAATTACAAACAACTCCAAGCTCTTAACTTCATTTTGATATTCAATGTTAATTGTGAACATGCCTAATGGCACAATTTTATCTCCCACATATGTAATAAAATTTATATTAGTGTTATCAAGTATAAATCTATTAAAATATTTCTTCCATAAAAATTCAGAAATAACTGATTTTGCTGCCCCTGTGTCGAGTTCAGCATCTAAAACTATGTTATTTACTTTTACAGTGATAATAATAGGATTTTCGTTTACAGATTTTAAACAAAAAAGAGGAATTTCGTCAGAATTCCTTCTCTGCGAAATAAAATTATCGTTTAAATTTAAATCATATGCTACATTGGTATCATCGACACCTACAAAATTAAATGAACGAGTGTTTTTTTTTGCATGTTTTTCGAAGATGTCCTTTGACTCCGCAAATATCGCATATATATTCTCGATAATAACAACGCACACTCTCATGGTTATTTCCCCCACACACCTTGCATAGCAACATACCTGTTTGAGCGGACCCCCTTCCACTACTTACTGCTGACCGCCTACCTCCTCGTGGCTGACCATTGTCTAACCGCGCATTTCCGAAATCCTGCGACGTTGAAGACCGCTGGAATGTGTTTTGCTGTTGGGGCACCTGTTGAATTCTTCGCGTAGCACCTCTCACATTAACACTCGAGTCTCGAAAATTTGTTTGTAGCCGATTTAGTTCACTTTTTACTTGAACTGCAGGTAAACCGTAACTATTTTGCGCCGTTTCCGTAGACAAGGCTAACTGAATTGCCTCTTGCAACGACATTGTCTCTGTTTTAGTAAGAAATACGTCTAGTATTTTTCCACTTTCAAATCCACAGACAAATTTATCCCTTAACACTGTTTCCAACGAATTGCCAAACTTGCAATGTGCCGCTAAACCTCGTAATCTAGCTGCAAACTCCTGAATGGTTTCTGAACTTAATTTTTTGGCGGCATAAAACGCATATCTTTCGGCAAAAACTGCCCTGCTAGGCGTATAGAACGATTTTAACAATTCTATCAGGTCTTTATAAGCCGTTGCCTCCAATTTATTAGGAAGTGCTAAGTTCTCTAAGAGAACAAACGCATTTTCAGCTAATCCGTTAAGAAAAATGGCACGTTTCTTTACGTCATCAGTAATTTCATTAGCTATGAAGAATGACTCCAGCCTTCTGTAAAATACATCGAAGTCCTGCACGTCCGGATTAAATTCCATTTGAATTCCAACTGACGCCATTTTTGAATTTTATACAATTGAACAATACTAGCACTTTTAATTCTATTAACTTAACTCACTGATTGATTATACACAAATATTTAATTTTTAACCGATTTGCTCGTCGCCAATTGTAATGTTCGGGATTGGGGGTTAACTAAAAGCCATACATTCCCAACAATCCCAATTTATTAAACCTTCATGTTTAATACAATCTTCTAAAAATTCCCGAATAATACTGACTCTTATTCTTGAGCGCATATAACAAAAGTTCCCTCCTAGCATGTTCGATATTCAAACACCTAGAGAAGCAACATCAACTTAAACAGTATTCTAAACACTACAAATAAAATCATTAAATTCTTCCTAAGCGAATAACATCAAATTATAGATATATAAAACTTTAAAAACAAATTAATTTACCAAATAACTCCTCAATATCACACTAAAGACCAGTAACCAGTAATTAAATGATATGTCATTATAATTGTCATCTTGTCAAAGTCAGTTCAAAGCTTGACAATCTGCAAGAGCTTTTTACTGTTTTATTGTATTTACTAACCATTTTCATTTTTAGATTTGTTCATTCTTGACAACGGGGGCAGATTTGTTCCTCGAAACGTTGAGAATTTGCCCTTTTCCGTTGATTTGTTCAGCTTCGTTAGGGTCACTTAACTTGCACTTGTGCTGTTTACACCCTGGAGCCAGAGCAAGCGGCTCTAATTGGAAAGAGAACCCAAATATTTTTAAGGTATAATTAATATCTTATTGTATTGCTGCTGCCTGATTGTATTTAAGTTCAAATGCAGCAATTAAGTGAATATTCTCAAATTCATCAATGGATTAGCGGTAATTATGGTTTAACTATGAAGGTTCGATTCCTAAGTGTCTCTACAAACTTGTATTAATTAAAGAAATATATGCTAGGAGAGACACTAAATGTTGGGTTTGTTCACTGATGCCACACCGTAAAAATACTAAGTCGCTGATTATTGACGATGTCATCAGGATCGGGAATTTATGGTGGATAGAGTTCCTATTGCATCACGCGGTCGCGGAGTGCTAAATATACTATAACGCAAGTCGGTGATGTTTGTCAAAATCTTGATATCCTCGCTCGTGCCTGGCACAAAAAATATCACATCGGACCTTAAATTTCTTATTATTGACATGTAATAGTGGGCGAAATTGCGGGTCAAACTCCGTAGCGGATCTATTGGCATTATTTAAACAAAAATGATTAAAAATGAAAAGAGTTAATTAGCGTCCGTACGTTTGAAAAAGAAGGAAGAGCGGACTTATTTACCCAGATGCGAGTTCACTTCACCACTATTGTCTCGATTCTGTTCATAAGACGCGGGCCAAGCAATTTCGATCATCTCTGTAATACGGCTGCATCGGAATGACGAAATCCCTACAGATTGAAACACGTCGTTGATTGTGCATTCAGAGATGGTGGAAATTGCTTATAGTTCACACGCTTTGGCTGTCCATAATTTTGGAGACCATAGTGGTGAAGGGAACTCGCATCTGGGTAAATAAGTCCACTAAAGCCACGATTTCTTTTTCCTTCTTTTTCATGTCATATCTGTTTGTTAGGTAATTAAAAACACATGTAGAAATTTAAATTCTCAGTTGGCGTGCTTGGTAGGGAATAAAAATAAGGGCCGATTTTTAAAAAATTCATGGTGTTTTTTTGGAAAAAAACTAAGATCATATTATTGCTCAGCCTCCCCAAAAATGTTTTTGTGATAATGCAGTTTAAACTTCAGTTTTCCGAACCAAATTCTTTAAAGTTTTTCACTTTATTATTATCTGTAAAATCACGTTTTTATCTTTTGAATCATTTCATATTTTATCGTTAAGTACATATGTGGAGAATATGCTTTGCATATCACACATCACCGTTTGTGTTTTTCATGGGATTTCATAGATTATTTTAAAGTGAAATGCTTAAAAAGTTATATTTCTTACCGAAAAATTGAAATTTAGAAATTACAGGTAGAGAAAGCAAATATTTACAAACGGTGGAAGAAGCTAAGATTTTTTTAAAAAAACTGTTTTTTTACGTAAAGACTTTTTTTATAAAAATCTAAATAAAAGCTAATTAGGTTATACGTTTGAATACCCTGTAAATTAATTTTATTTTGCGTTCGATTATATTTTACCTAAAATATTAAATGATTAATTTAAATGAGAACTGGAATTTTAATTTTTTTTATTACTTTATTTGTCCATAATCTTTTTTATGGAAAAATAAAATCTAAATTTTAATTCTAATTATTTATTTTGAATCTTGCATGAAACAAAAATCTAGAAGCGCACTGTACACAAGTACCATATCATATAAATAGCGATCACATGTTTCAAATATGGCACAGTTTCACAGCTGAAATATTTATTATCTGTCGCAGATCTTTTCCTTGTTTACAATAAAATAATCTAAACAAGTAGATAACACAGATAGATAATATTTCTAACCTCTTCGCAACTCGTTATCATAATATAAATGATAACAAAATATTCCTCTAATCAAGACGTTACATATAGTGCGCCAAGCGAGTGAACCTTAACGACGACTGAGGGGGGTAGAGGACTAGCACGTAAAAAATCTTGCCTACCCATAGTCGCACGAGGTTATTCTTACCATATTATTATTGATAATATTGATTAGTTTAAGATGTTAAAATTAATTACAGTTTTTTTTATATTACAGTCTTATAGTAGAAAATATGTCATATAATAATAATATCTCATTTTTATAATAAGGATAGTATCTATATATTTGTTGTATGTATTACAAATCATGCATTACATAAATATGTAGTAATACGTAGAATTCGTTTCCCGAAGGTTTTGTGTTTACGTCATCGATGACGTCGCTTAATTTGAAAAAAAACGGTTTATCGTAGCTAATTCATATAAATTCTCTAGCGTTCAATTTTTGTATTAAAAGTTAGGCAATATTGAAGCAAGTATGTTCCAAAACGTTCTTTATAGAACGTTCGGATTTGTTTTGTAATAAAAATTGTAATTTAGAGAGTTCAATTAAGAGAGTTATCCGAAATACATATAAATTAGTTAACCGCGTATAATAATCACCAAATGCAAGAAAAATAAAATCGTCAAAGATATCATCAAATTAAAGGTCTGATAATATATAGATTGTGTCGATTTTGCAATTTTTTTTTTTTTTGCTAGAAAAGGGGTGTCCTATAGAGTAGCTTAAGCCAAAAAATCGGAGGATTCGCCACATTTGAGCCGAAAAAGTATCCGCGTTTTGAGCCTAATTGCCCTAGAAGGGCAAACTTCCACTACGACTTTCCCAGGTGTAACGTGAAAATATTGAAATTGTAACGTGAAAATAATGAAATTTTAGTAACAGACACCGGGGACAGTGTTTCCAAAAGTTGCACATTTTCTTATGGGGAATAACAGTATTGTTTACTATTTAAGTATATTTAATATTCCACTTCACGCATGACCCTCCGCTCGCTTCGGGGGCGCAACCAAATAAAACTAACCCAAGGCATGCCGGAAATAAAAAAAAATTGAAATTTGTCAATCGAAAATGCAAATATTTTTTAGTTTGTTTTTCCTCATTTGGGAATGTCTTGGGTTAGTTTGGGTTAGGTTTGTTTGGTTACGCTCCCGGAGCGAGCGGAGGGCCATGTATGAAGTGAAATATTTGACGAATATATACATACAAAGGAATAGTGTAATCGAATGAGTGTCTCTTTTATTCCGATGTATGAATGCAAATGCACATTGAAAAATCATCCAAGCAGCCACGTTTACCATACGGCGGGCAATGATATCATTATGGCAGGATCGACCATCCCTTCGTCTTCATTCAAAAGGACTACTGGGGGCCTCGGTCAACAGCAATATGTCCTGGCATGACCACGTTGCTAACGTCGCAAAATCAGCCTCCCAGAAGCTTGGTACACTATTTCGCAACAAAAAATATATACACCGCAGCAGTTGCTCTTGCTTTACAAAGCGCAAATAAGACCGTGCTTAGAATATTGCTCACACATCTGGGGTGCCACGCCAGAGCACACCCTAAAGCTACTTGATTCCGTTCAGAAGAGAGTTGTGCGTCTCGTCGGTGACCCGGAATCTGGATAGTCTGAAACACCGCAAACATGTGACCGAGAAATCCCTGTTTTACAGATACTTTTACGGCAGATGTTCCCAGGATTTGGCCCGCCTTATCCCGCCCCTGACAACGCCTGTCAGACAGTCACGATAGACGGCAAGAGCGCACCGGTTCATTCGACTATGCAGAACGTTTCTTCATATGAGACGTGCACGATAGCATTTAGTCGGATGTCGTGACTGTTACATAGAATCAACAAATAAGGCTTCAATTATTTAAACGCTTCATGCATGGCCTTCCGCTCGCTTCGCTCTCTATACGGGGGCTCAACAAATAGAAACTAACCAGGTGCTAACCAAAACTAACCCAAAATTTTTATTTTATTTTTTTTTATTTTGGGTTAGTTTTGGTTAGCACTTGGTTAGTTTCTGTTTGTTGAGCCTCCGTAGCGAGCGAAGCGAGCGGAGGGCCATGCATGAAGTGTTAAAATAATTGAAGACTTATTTGTTGATTCAATGTAACAGTCACGACATCTGACTAAATGCTATCATGCACGTCACATATCGACGTTAACGATCGACATTGCCGAATGGACATCTTGCCTGTTACATGCGAATATCCTCCCAGGACATCTGTTCCCCTAACTAACTATTCAAGAACCGTGTCAATCAACATCTTCGCACACACACCGCTCGTCGAGCAATATATTATGTGCTACTGCCATAAAAAAATCATTCACGTAAATAAAAAAAAGAGTAGAGACACTTATAGCACAGCTTATTCACTACCAGCTAGTCAATTCTATCGAAATCGGAAAGATGGAGTGTCGGGCACTGTGCTCTGAGCGGTTCAGTTCCACAGTTGAATTTAAAATGAATTTTCGCTTCAAAATACATGACAAATTCGTCCGAAGCCTCGGCTATCGCCCTAAGAGGTTCGGAAATTTCGGATTTTTGTACAATTGTGCGTTTTAAAATCGTTTTTAAACGGATTTTAGACGATAAAATAGTTATTTATGCAACAAGTGTGTAAAGTGAACCTTTTTTTATGAATGGGAATATTGATAAAAAATTTAATTGAAATCGAATAAAAAAAGGGTACTTTACGCACTAGTGCGTAAAATAACTTATTTTACGCACTGCACATTAAATAAACCTATTTTACGAATCTTAGAGAATGCGTAAAGTGAGTATTTTACGCACGGTAGTAGAAAAAGCATATTTTAAATTAAACGAACTGCCAAAAGTTTTATTCAGATGCCGAAGCGTTTAAAACAATATTAAGTCATGACCCTCTTCTAAAATTTGCATAACTTGGTTATTGACTTTCCCAAGTCAATGAATGCCGCCGCAAGATGACTAGCTGGTAGTAAATAAGCTGCGCGTATAGCGCACCATTTTTCTAATGAATTTTGCTAACGAAACTACAGTAAACGTCTGGCAACAGTGTGCCTTCTTAAAAATCTTTGTTTTGGCTATACAGTTGACAGTAAAAAGGAGGATGGATATTTACAAGTAAAATTTAATTTTGTTTAAAGGGGCTATGAGTCGCTTTAAATTAGGACCGGAACAAAATGGAGGTCTCTCGTTCGACGCAAATGTATCCTAGTTAATATTTTCACCCGACAATTGATTTTCGGATGTGTTTTGTCTATATTTCTAGTGCTTTTGTGAAGTGGTGCTGAAAATTTGTGTCAAAACTCGAACTTTGGGGGCATTTTTTCGGTTCAAATGTAGCGGATCTTCCGACTTTTTTGGCTTAAACTACTCTATAGGACACCCCCTTTCTAGTGAAAAAAGAGAATATTTGCAAAATCGACAAAACCTATATATCACCAGACCGTACAAACCAAATAATATAAATAACCACACAGTTCGGCATCGGCAATTTCCACGCCAATGGCTAAAGCAAGTGGCTGCCGAAATTTTAAAATATGTAAAAAAAATTAGGTGTTGGTCTAGGGTCAAAGTGTATTTAATATATCCTGCGACCAATCACGAAACTGCCTCCCCGCTAAAAATCAAGTAAACGTCGCACTGTTGCCTATTGTCGCGTATTTTAAATAGCTTGAAGGCGAATAAAATATAAATATTACAAATATTATAGTATACTTATTCTGTATTCCGTATTTCCCTGTGTAAATAAAATAGTAAATAACAGAAGACAGTAGTATTAAGGAAAATAACAAAATTAAGTATTGAAGTAGGAAATTTAAATATGTAAATTCACTATAGGAAACTAGACAGAAAATAAATTAGGATTATTGGGAAAAAAATGTGGCAGCATCTAAATATGCGAAGACATTTTTTGCCCGCATTCTTTTCGTCCAGGTTCTTTCATTTGGCAAACAGTACTGTTACATATCTTAGTCATTTTAAAACTGGTTTTCGTACTCACCAATTGACTGCAGCCGGTTTTTTATCGGTACAAAAGTTTCCACTAAGACTTAGAATTTCCATGTCACTAAATGCTTGCTGAACGTACTTCAGAGAATATTCGGTTCCTTTTGATAACATGTTCATGCCCATTGCGTCTCCAGTGGTGGCCACAAATCTGACAAATAGAAATCGCCCGGCAATTTTAAGGGTTATCCTTTGAAGCCTTGCGAATCTACTACTGGAATCAAACTGCTGCTTAATTTTTTCAAAGTGTTCTGGGTTTTGAATCCATTCCATTGCCTGACTGTTAATAACATTTGACGATTACATAAAGTAGCATAACATAGTTAGAACCGTCAAGATTTTAAAATAATTATTCTCTGATTATAGCTCTACAGTTAAGTGCATGCTAATTTGTAAGCAAATATTGAGCTATTGACCTATATGCTTAGGCCGACGTTTACACTACCTAAAAAATGAAGCTTTAACTTAGTTCAAAACTACATAATCGATCAATGACTAGACCATCTGTAGCTTAAACACCGAATATTGTTTAACTTGATATTGCAATTGCAGGCCTTAATAAACTATAAATTGACTCACATAACGCTTTAAACTTCAAATTAAAGGTTAGCATCCTAAAGAGTATGTACATTTTAAATAAAAATAAGTAAATGGCAAACTTTAAAATGTTGGGTCATGCCCAGTATATGAATTGGTTGATGCTTTATAGAGGACATATACCGAACCCTGCATCAGTGTAAAACAAAAAAATAATAAAGTATAGACTTATAACAATCAAAAAAAAACAAGTTTTTTTACCTAGCTCTGATGATAGAGGGGAATCTAACTACAGGCCCACGAGTCATACCATCAGCAACAACACTGCTGGTAACTCCAATTTCCTTTAAAGCCCTACATCCCCTGTTGGTGCTGGCTACTAAACATCCTTCAGTCGTCGCCATGGGAACATATAACTGGCGTCCATCTAAAATTAGAGGGCCGGCATAGCCTACTGGTATAGGCATGTATCCAATAACATTTTCACAACATGCACCCATAACCTTTTATAAGAATAGAAATAATGTAATTTTATACAAAAAATCTCTATTTAATAATGTAACACAAAATAGAGTTATTATCTCTATATTTTAACGTTACTTGTTGTCAGGACGTAAGAAGTGTATGCTTCAAGATTGGTAAATAGTAATTATATTAGATGCAGTTCTGATTATCAAGAGAAAAGTCTCTAACTGGTTTATGTCGGTTCCGCAGAGACTTATCTTATTGACTAGTACATGTCATCAATATATTGATCAAAGGCTTTGGACCTGCTAACATTCTCTGCAAAATGGTGGATTCGAAATGTATAGATAAAAGGACATCGATTAGCTACTATACAGGGTGGCCAATCGAAAACAAAACAGACGCCTTTTTTCATACTCCTTGTCATTAAAAAAAAACGCTTGGTATGTTTCGAGAGAAAAACTATTTGCTTGTGGTTTCAACCATCTCACTTCAACTCTCTAGTAGGGACGAGTTTATCTCTAAAGTTTTAAATGGGAAGGACATCAAGTGACACATCTTTTAAAGGGCATCAAACGCTGATTTTAACGCTCTCTAGTTTCTCAAATTCGGTTCAGTAGATTTCGTAAGTAATTACATAAATGAATCAAACTTACCGCTAATTTTGCATGAAAGTTTAGACAAGTTTTTATTAAGAAGGTATATTAAATTGTACACTACTAATTCAAATTAACTGAGTGAGCCATGGACAAACAGAAAAAAAATAAGTTTTATATCTGCCATTAAGTCAGTAGAATTGATTTATTTTGTAAAGGAGAAGTGTTTTCAAAATGTCGCGTTTTGGAAAGAAAACTTAAGATATTATTAAAGACGAAGTTCAAAAGTGGATACCAGCAGAATAAAGCATTTTATAGAGTTCTATAAAGAAAATTCTTATAATACTTCTACCGAACAGCTGGCCATAGAAGAGTATGTGTAGTGAAAAGGTTTGTTACGTAAAATGATACCCTAAGATGATAGGAGGGCAGGTTAAGATTCTTGAGTTTATTGGCTAAATCGACTGTGGTTTTTGTGCTGTATTTTGGTTGGAAATTTGTGATGTTCTTGATCCGATTAATTGTAAAAGAGGAGAGGATAGAGACTGGGGTGTTAGTGAAACTAACCACTGGTCTTATAGGAATCTCAGGTTTGTGAATTTTAGATAATACATAGAGGCGAGGTAAACTAGGGTTGCTCGAGATCATCAATTTCGGTGCTTGATTTTTTATAAGGAATTCACTGAAATGTTTTAATAATCTACTGGTTTTCCTTACAAAAGTGTTGTGAGGATTGTTTGTCAAAAGTTTAAAATTATTGTTTGATGAGAAGATCTCAACTTTAGAAATGTAATCAGCCTTGTTGAGAACTACGAGGCAATTACCCTTGTCTGCTTTAGTTATAATTAAATTTCCTTGTTTGACTTTATGTTTAATGTTGTTTAGAATTTTGTTTCAAAAAGACGAGATGGAGAAATTTAGTATTTGAATGTTCTTTTTCGTGTTGTGTATGTTGTTATAAATGTCATTGCGTAGTGATTTTTTAGTGTTATAATCATTAGTAAGCTGTTCGATAATGGCATTTAATTCTACCGCGTATACCAAGATATCACTCTCAGAGTAAGGTATCCTTACAGAGTGTTTTAATCCCAACCCGAGGAGATGCAACTCATCGACCCCAAACTCTGTGTAGAGAGGTCATAAAATTGTCATAAAATTTAAAATTTGAGTAACTACTTGAATCTCGCAATCTGTTTCTATTAAAGGTGTTTTTTGTTTTATAAGAGAGTTTAGTTTTTGTTAAAATCTGTTAAATTTTAGGGTTTTTAAATCGAGAGCTTCATTTGAAATTTTATTAAGTAAAGATTGTAGCCATTCATCTCCGAAGTTACTGTCAATCGAACAGTATTTTTAATTCACAATTTAAAAGTCCTAATTGGATGCATCTACGGGTGTATACATATGTGTGTATGTACGCATAAGACGTGTATCCAACTATTTTAACTATCCCCCCCCTTCCCGATGCTCTTGGATTTCGGTCTTTGGAATTTTTCTTCATGCATTTCTGAGGTGACAATCTTTCACACACCATTTGAGTCTTGCTCTAATTTTTTAAATAAAGTTCGAACTTATCTCAATGTAGCCGCTCAGACTCCTTAGAAATTTGAATAATGGGTTATAACATTATAACAGCCCCCTCTTTCTATGTGATTTGTGATGTAATTTATAATTTATAATTTAATTTTAATTTCAATATTTAACCTGTGTGGTCCAAGAGTTTGATTGCTTTGGCTCGACTGTGCTAGGTCCTGACAATGCAAGTACACATATTTTTAAAGCTTTTGCTTGCATTTTCAAGCAAATTCCTTCACAATCTATTCAATATGAAGAACAAGATTGTTTCCTTGCTTTCAGGAAGCACTGATGATGGCCTAAAGCCGAAAGCGCTCTGCATTGCATTACTAATTAAAAGATTTTGCACGAAATACAAAGCTTTCAATTTAATTACTTCCACGTGTACACAGCCTTAAACCTTATCTAAATTCACTGCAGTATGGCAGAAATGGCTGAAAAGTACAGGAGAGTCTCAATCAAGGGGGCCACCCTACAAGTCGACATATGGTTCCTGAAAAACTGCATCAAAGAACGGGTCACTCCAAATTTTGCTAGGGTTAAGACATCTAGGAACGTCCCTTACAAACATAAATTTTTTTTGGAGGTTAAAATCATTAAATCGGAGATTTGTAAACATTATGCCAAATTAGGCATTTTAAATTGCGAATTAAAAATACTGCTCGACAGATTAAGTAACTTCGGAGATGAATGGCTACAATCATTACCTAATAATATTTAAGATGAAGCCCTCAATTTTAAAAACTCTAAAATTTAACAGAATTAAACAAAAACTAAACTCTCTTATAAAACAAAAAAAATACTTTTAATAGAAACAGATTGCGAGATTCAAGTAGGTACTCAGATTTTAAATTTTATGGCAGTTAAAAACCTTTCTAACACAGAGTTTGAGGTCGATGAGTTGGATCTCCTCCGGTTGAGATTAAAACACTATGTAAGGATACCTTACTCTGAGAGTGATCTCTTGGCATACGCGGTAAAAATAGATGTCATTATCGAACAGCTTACTAATGATTATAACACGAAAAAATCACTACGCAATGACATTTTTATAACATCGTATACAACACCAAAAAGAACATGCCAAGACTAAATTTCTCCATCTCGTCTTCTTCAAACAAAATTTTAAACAACATTAAACACAAAGTCAAACAAGAAAATTTAATTATAACTAAAGCAGACAAGGGAATTGCCTCGTAGTCCTCAATAAGGCTGATTGCATTTCTAAAGTTGAGATCTTATCAAACAATAATTTTAAACTCTTGACAAACAATCCACAAAACACTTTTGTAAGGAAAACCAGTAGATTATTAAAACATTTCAGTGAATTCCTTATAGAAAATCAAGCACCGAAATTGTTGATCTCGAGCAACCGTAGTTTACCTCACCTCTATGGATTACCTAAAATTCACATTCCTGAGATTCCTATAAGACCAGTGGTTAGTTTCACTAACACTCCAGTCTCTATCCTCTTCTCTTTCACACTTAATCTGATCAAGAACAGCACAAAAATACAGCTGAAAAAAAAGTCGATTTAGCAAATAAACTCAAGAATCTTAACCTGCCCCGCCATCATCTTATGGTATCATTTGACGTAACAAACCTTTTCACTACAGTGCCTAAATCCGAGTCAGTTGAAATAGTTGGCAATCTACTTAGATCCAAAAATATTACCGAAAATAAAATTATTGATATTCTGTTCTTATTGAACCATTGCCTATCACAAAATTATTTCTCGTTTAACAACAAATATTATCAACAACCAGAAGGACTTGCGATGGGGAGCAGCCTTTCTCCGTTTTTAGCAGATGTCTTTATGGACTTTTTGGAAAACAACTACATCATTTCAGATAACAACCTAGAAATTCTTCATTGGTTCAAGTACGTGGATGATTGCTTGTGTTTGCGGGACTGTGATACTCAAAAAGCTGAACACCTATTAAATAAACTAAGCAATATCCACCAAAACATATCATTTACTCTTGAAGTTGAAAACAATAACATAATCAATTTCCTAGATCTTTCAATTATGAGAACACCAAACAATTTAGAATTTTCAATTTATAGGAAACCG
The DNA here is from genome assembly GCA_016904865.1 of Pissodes strobi. Lineage (NCBI taxonomy): Eukaryota > Metazoa > Arthropoda > Insecta > Coleoptera > Curculionidae > Pissodes > Pissodes strobi. The sequence goes on from MU186000.1 coordinate 37,480, forward strand.
ACTCAGACAGATCACACAATATCCAATCTCTCCAATCATCCACAGCAACATAAAATGGCCGCTTTTCATTGTTACGTTAATAGATTACTAATTACACTATCAAAAAACAATTATAATAAAGAAAGACAAATCTTGAAACAGATCGCTCATAACAACGGCTATGACCCTGGTTTAATAGACACTATGATTAACAAAACAAAATTCAAGAAACTTGGATCAGAAACCTACCCTACACAACCTGCATCTCCTCTAAAATATTTTTCTATTCCCTTCCTCGATGAAAATACAAATAAACAAATACAAAAATTTCCACCTCTGTCAGCCAACATGTCAAGAATATCAAACTGTCGCTTAAAACCAAAAATAACCTCTCTACATATTTAGTTAATTCTAAAGATAAATTCGACAACTTGTCAAAGAGTGGTATTTATAAAGTCAACCTGCCGACCCTTAAAAACTTGAATTCAAGAACACTTTACTAAGACCTGGTCAGTTTTTGGCGAACACTTAAAGTCTTCTAATCATAATTTCAACCCTATACAAAACTCCAAGATAATCCATAATATTTCTTCGAAATACTACAACCGTTTAGAATGCATGGAAGATATAGAGATCAATAGAGAGATGAGCAGCATTACACATACTAGGGTAAACTTGAACAGATCTTATATTTCTTTGCACAGACGTCTCCTTTAATAACTAAATTACAACATGGTTGGATGTGCGTATATGTGTATGGGTGCGTGTGTGTGTGTGTGTGTGTGTGTTTGTTTGACTATATTTATGCCAACTTGTGTGTGAATATTCCTGTCGTATGGCATCTGCTAAAATTTGTGGCGGTTCTGGTGTCCCAAATAAGAAGCAGAATAAAACTTATGTTCCAATTGTACTAAGTAAGCCAAAAAGACGGTTATAGGGGCATCCCATTGGAAGATATTTCGATAAACGCCGCAAAAGTGTGTAAGGTGCCATAATTATGTCATGCACGTTTCGACAGTATTGTGGCACTAATTAAATTTTAACTTGTAGCGCCCCCTGGGAAAATATTGCAACGTTGTCATTTCTCCATTCCTTTTATCTTTGCCCCCTCGATTTACTTTTTGAAAATACGCATTTCTGCATTTCGCCGTTTTATACTATATATACACCCATCTCGAGGGTCTTTCACCTTATCGTCGGTGAGAGGGCTTAGTAACCTCAAATATCCAGAGAGCAATGCCGATGGTAGCGTAGCTACTGGTAGGGCCACCCATGTCGGTAAGGTCTCGAAGCGATAGAGGTGAAGCTCAGAAAAGACCACACCCCCCGCAGCGTCTGTCCCGGATCGGGCGGCTGCAAACAGTGTCTGACCCAGAATGGGCGACTGAAGTCACAAGACACCAACCCGTTTGGCAAGCGTGGTGTCCTAAAAAATGCCAAAACCTCCTTTAAACTATGCAGTCGAACTTAAAAACTAGACTACCCCAGATGAGTAGAGAAAATGTCTCAAAATCTCATGCTGTTAGTAACCCCATGGATTCTGGGGGGGGGGGGCAAAAGTTCGAGTAAGTCCAAGAAGAACAAATCAAACAGATTGTATGTTGGAACATACAATATACGAACCATGCGTACGACAGTATATTTAGAAGAACTAGAAAACGAATTGAGTCATATTAAATGGGATATAATAGGTATATGCGAAACCCGAATGCCAGGAGAAAAACAACAATTCTAAAGTCTGAAAATGTACTATTTCAAGCTAATTCTGAAAACGGACATGGAAATGGTGGAATAGCTTTTATCATCAATAAATGGGTCCAAAGTCGAATAACGAAATTAAGTGAAGAGTAGTGGCTGTGTGCATGTATGAATCATACTGAATGAAACACTTTGTATTCCATGCAAAATTTAATCCAAAAAGAACTTCCTATAAAAGCATAACAGAGCGCTTTCGGCCTAAGCCATCATCAGTGTTACTTGTCATTGGACCTGAAGAGCATGTCAACGAATAAGCAGGGTCTGCTTGTCAAGACTGTCAACTTCAACGACACATTTCCACGAAAAGCGTGGTTTAGGCATTGTCCTTTAATTATGTTACTTTTTAAACTGTGACTTTTAACTTTTTAATTGTGATTTGACAGTTGTTTGTTGGTGTTGTTTATTTCCTCTTCGTTGATATGCTCTTCAGGTCCAATGACAAGTAACACTGATGATGGCTTAGGCCGAAGGCGCTCTGTTATGCTTTTATAGGAAGTCCTTTTTGGATTAAATTTTGCATGGAATACAAAGTGTTTCATTCAGTAAGAATAACGAAATATTGCGTAATTTCGGAAATAGTTATATACGTGATCATGAACAGAAAGATACTCTATGCAAATTATTCAAATATACGCACCAACAACCAACGCCAATGATGACGAAGTAGCACAGTTGTATGAGGACATAAGTAGAGCAAAACATCAAGAAACCTGTCATTATGTGATTGTCACTGGGGAGTTCAACGCGAAGATCGGCAGTTTGGACAGAAGGGATCAAGAGAACGACTATATTGGAAAATTCGGCTTGGGCAACAGAAATAACAGGGGAGATATACTTTGTCATTTTATGAGTGGAGAAAAACTTTATTTCTTGAATAGTTTCTTCAAAAATCCGCTAAAACGATGGAAATGGATTAGTCCCTGCAAGAAAGTTAAGAACGAAATTGATTATATACTTAGCAATAATAAAAAATTAGCTATGGATGTTTCAGTTCTAAATAACTTCGACACTGGCAGTGATCACAGGCTGGTCAGGGCCGCTCTTCGATTTGATCATAAGTTGAAGCGAAGAAAACTTATGTGCAATTCAGTCTTTCCAACTACGGATGTTTTGCTGAGGCAAATAGGTCGATTTCAACAAGAGCTAGAAAGAAAACTAGAGCCAATCGAAAATATGACCACCCTAGATATAAATGACCTTTCAACAAAGATCACACATGACATTCAAACAACAAAGAAAAAACTATGTGCTAATATCAGAAAAAAGAAGGAGAGTAAACTTAGTCAACAAACTCAAGGCTTAATTATACAAGGACGACAAACCAAGAAAGACTCAGTTGAATATGCCAACTTGAATAAAACCGTTCGAAGGAAAATTCGAAAGGATATTAGGGCATATAATACAAGAATAATAAAATAAACAATCGAAAACAATGCCAATATGCGAGTACTTAGAGCGGAAATCTCTACAGGCAGACAAAAAATAACAAAAATAAAAAACGAACGAGGCGTAGTTATCTCGGATAAACGACAGATTGTTAGGGTGGTAGAGGAGTTCTATAAAAATCTATATTCGAAAAACATTCCAAAGCCAGACACTCCAAGAACAGAGGTGCTAAATGTGGGTTCAGAAGAAATAGCAGAGATTACGATAAACGAAATCTGCTCAGCACTACAGCAAATGACAAATAACAGGGCTCCGGGCGAAGATAGAATAACGAGTGAGATGTTGAAAATGGGCGGAGACACAGTGGTAAAATTATTAAAAGTATTATTTGACAAATGTTTGGAAGAAGGCAAAATACCAAAAACATGGCAAAACTCGGAAGTGATCCTGCTGTTTAAAAAGGGAGACAGCACAAATATTGAAACTTATCGCCCAATAAGCCTTCTGTCACACATATACAAACTGCTCACAAGAATAATAACAAATAGACTAACAACCAAATTAGATTCATACCAATCAGTCGAACAGGCCGGATTTCGACGAGGTTTCAGCACTATAGATCATTTGCAATCCATGAAACTTCTGATTGAAAAAGCAAATGAGTATAATATCCAAATACACTTAGCGTTTGTAGACTTCCAGAAAGCGTTCGACACTATTGAAAGGTTGGCATTCCTAAAATCATTAGATGCAGCTAGAATTGACTCCAGATATTCCAATTTAATAGAAAATATTTATAAAAACGCAACGCTACAGGTTCAGATCGACCCGGACAGCAAGACCGAAGATATTAAAATTAGCAGAAGGGTACGCCATGCGCCAGGGTGATACCATATCGCCAAAGTATGGTATCACCATACTTTGCCGGCATTGAAAGATATTTTTTAAAACTTAGAGTGGGAGAATAAAGGAATTAAAGTCGACGGCTCATTCCTATGTGTCTAAAAAGAAAAATGTACGATGTCTGTGTTTTGCCCGTGGCTACTTATGGACTGGAGACTGCGACTATGACAGAGAAAAGCGCCGACAGGTTGAGAAATTCGCAAAGAGCCATGGGGAGAAGAATGCTGGGAGTAACTCTTAGACAAAGAATAAGAAATGAAGACATCCGAGACAGCACCAGGATAACAGATATTATCGAGCGCACCGCACACATGAAATGGCAGTGGGTTGGACATGTGGCTAGACAGGACTGTGATCGATGGACTGCAAGACTCGTTCATTGGAGACCCAGAGAAACTAACCGGAGCAGGGGAAGACCCCAAAAACAATGGCTTGATAATATTAAACAACACCTAGGACGACACTGGTTTCAGCTGGCGAAAGACAGGGGTGCATGGAAAACAGTAAAAATAAATCATTATATATAGGTATATCGCTTGGATAACCATCTCTATTATCTCTCGATAAGGCCGAACCTGACTAGTGTCATAATAGCAGCAGGGAGACTGTCATTTAAGGTATTTAGATCAATGACAGTCGGACAATTTTGAAGTTTTTACTGGGGTTGGGCAATGTGACTCTATCCAGTGAGTTAACTCATTAACTCTGACTCTTATTATAGAGTTAACTCGAAGAGCTGACTCAAAAAGAATCGAATGGTTTCAGAATTTAAACGTCTGTCGTCAAGCGAAGATAATGGATTCACGCATGAGTTGTACAGCGAAAGCGCGCTTTTTCTACTGAATTTGGAATAAAAGAATATTAATTCTCATTTTTTAAATCTAGGTAATAAGTATTCGTTCATTTGATTCCTTCTGTTAACGAGTTATGTGATTATAACTATTCCGCTTTAATTTATATTATTTATATTTTGTTCGTTATGATAATGCCGAAAATTGCGTTATTCTTATTTTGTCTGTAAGAGAAAATATTAGTTTGTTTTTATCACAAATAAAGTCGCTTCTCTGGCAGATATTTGCCTCAACTGATTAATATAATCCAGCATTTTCATCAAGTGTGGAAAAGTGTTACTTATCTATTTAAGCGATTACGAAATGAAACAGGCACAAGAACATCAATCAAGACGACACGAATATTCTTAAATCGACATGTGCATGTTTTATTTATATTCATATCTATACTTCATACCAATATCAAAAACTATTTTTTATGTATCTATTTTTCCTAATCGAAAAATTTTGAACAAAAAACTGATGTTGGGCAGATGGGCTTATTTAAATGATTCGAATCTCATGATCCCATGACCCAAATCACTTTTGGGAGCCAAAACACTGAGTCGACTCTCGGTCTATCTCTACCTGATCCGTCGCGTCTGTCGGTTCAACGTTCAAACACAAACACACGAAAGAGTCGAGAGTCATGCAAATAAAAGCGAGTCGAGGGAGCCAAAACACAGAGTCGACTCCCGGCCTATCTCTACCTGACCCGTCGCGTCGGTCAGTCCAAACGTTCAAACACGAACATACGAAAGAGTTGAGAGTCATGCAAATGGAAACGAGAAGAGCAGCTCAGTGACTACCTTAAACGAGTTGACTCTTTGAGTTAACTCACTCGTGAGTTACCCATCTCTAGTTTGTACAGAATTTTCTGTTTGTTACTCAAGCAGGATGGGAAAAACAGGAGAATAGGTTACTATTGATTTTGGGAGGCAGTTGTTTTCTTCAGTGGCCAAAAGTTTTCCTGGAACGACTGAGTAGCTCTCTGGGAGAAGGTTCCATTTTGGAAGTAAATAGGTTTTGTATGCCGATTTAAGCTTCTGGAGACGAGGGAGGTTGACCTCAACCAACAGCTATGATGGCGATTATCCCATACTCATAGGCACAGCATAGACCAAGCGTCTTATTAAGAGCTGTCCAGGAAGGTTTTGTAAACCACAGTAATAGGTAAGTTGTTTTAAGTTGTTTTGTGAATGTATAATTCCAATTAACTTCTGGACCGAGTTTCGGCAGTCGTTTAATGTTTATGTTACATATTAAGTTGTTTTGATGGAGTCATTTCCGTTTTAGGGTCTTAGCTTTGGATTTTCCGTAGTGTGGTATTGTACACTTTGGATTCTTCACAATATGGATTACTCTGCAGATTTCTTTTTGATGACAGCAGAATTGGTCGGATGTCAAGATAAGGCCCCTATTTTTACCTGGCTGGTTAATTGACCGTGTCAAGTCCAAGGACAGTCTTTGTTAGAAGTCCTATAAATGGTATAGAAATACTCTCTGGGTTTCGAAACGTCCAGGAAAAATAGCTAAGTGTTATTTTTTTCCTTTTTAGTTGATAAATAGTTATTTGTTTTACTAGGCAGCAAAGTAGTAGATTGACTGCCGCGGCTGATAGTTCATAGCCGAGCGTAGCGAGGCTAGGAATTCAGCTAAGGCAGTCAATCTACTTTGCTGCCGAGTTGAACATATAATTTTTTCTCCGATTGTTTATAGTGATATATGTATATTGTATATTTGCATATTATTACAATTCCCACAATCTTTTTATTTTTCCTGTAGTGATAAATTAAAACAAAATTTGATAGAAATCGCAATTGTTGGAACGGTTGGTTGCTATGGAAATGTATATGTCCATAATAATTATAGTTTGACAACTTATGTCAAACGTTTTATTCCCATGGAGACTAAACATTTTGCTGCCTAGGCAGGAAAGTACCTGCTTTGCTGCCAAGGCATGAAAAGTAATACTTTGCTGATTGATATGTGTCTGCAAAATTAATATTTGCTGTCCATCGGAGAAAAAATAATTTCTATTTGGGCATAAACAATATTTTTGCAACACTATAAAGACTTTCAATAATTATCAAAAGTTCGTAACAAAATTAGTAGTCTTAACAGTTTGAATAATTACTGTAGTATGTGCTAATGAATATCTCAGTCACTAGAGTTTATAATAGAAACCATCTGTGAAGTGTAACTACGCCGGCATAGTTTCATTAGTACTCTCTCAGATACTAGATTTTTGGAAACTTTCTAGTGCATTTTATAACCGAGAAATTTATCTATTTTTCATTTCTTGTTAAGCGATAATACCAAAATCGTATCATAGCACTTTGTGGATTTGGCTTTGTTTAGAAACTTGCAGCTTGGGCTTACGAACAGGCTATTCGGGTTCGGGCAGAGTGAACCGTTAGTGCTGATGTTCAAAAATATAATTTTTTTATGTCACATCTTTAAAATTTTAAATTAGACTGTTAAATTGGCAGAAGGGTGTGTTTAGATAAACCATAGTTCATGACAGAACGAAACTTCATTACAGGGTAGCTGGGTCTTTCGTTCTAGGTTACTTTTATATGGCTAGAGGAGCTTACTTTTTCTTTTAATGAAAGTATTGGCCTTAATTCTGGTTGATAATGGAGCACGTGAAACGTAGACTACGACAGCTAATTATTAACATAACAGATTTTACAGTTTAGATTTCATTTTATTTCCAAGTTTTTTTTTTAACCGTGCCCGAAACGTTAACGGTAGGGCTTTGCCACTAAAACTAAACTTGTTAGCGTCCCACTTTGACTTTGACTATAACTTATCTTGATTTATCTTCATAACCTCGTATATTATTTGAAACTTGTCCAGTGGAAAAAGTTAAGCAACAGACCAACTTGAGCTGAGCTAGGTGTAGTAGTACACTATTCTTTGTCGGGTGTATTCTCAACAGAGTTTTTGGTAATAGTGGTGTCTATTTAACATAGTAAGTTATCTGACTGTAGAAATCTTATTTTAATTTGATGACAAATTGGCAACCAACTTTAGAACCGAAGATAAGTTATTACAAAGCTCCCAACGCCATCTGTTGAGAATAATAAGTTTAACAGAATTAATTTTTCCATGTTTTCTATTGCTGGGTATTTATTATAAGAGAATAAGGATCATTTTTCTCTTGTACGATTCTACGATATTAGCTGCTAATACCACGGTATAAATAAATATACGGTAGGTTCACTGGAGACAAATTTCCAATTTTGCCGACAGTGTTTGGCGTCGGAGCGAATCCGGATCAATCTGGTTCGCGGTGGCTTGGCTACGAGGGACAGTATAACGTCAGTGTGCAAACGCACTGAGTTTGTGTACTGTCGAGTCGCGTTGAAATAATAACCGAGAAAATAATAATTTTGCAGCAGCGAATACTTTTTGAATATCTCTCGATAGACTGCTCGCTCTTTTATACAGCGCTGCAGTGTGCGGCGGCTTTTGCGTTTGATGCAAAAACATCAAAACGAATTT
>MU186000.1:72150-99647 GCA_016904865.1 Pissodes strobi
AATAAAAAAAGACAAAAAAATGGGCGGAGTTAATAAAAGTACTATAAAACCCAATAAAACAAATAAAAAAAAAGAATGAATTCTTCGGAATGTTAATAAAAGTATTATAAAACGAAATAGAGAAAAAACTTATAAAACAAAAGTGATCTTTTAAAATATGAAATAACATACATTTTAAAAAAATTGGAGACGTCAGAATTTCGCATTTCAAGAAATATTTTTAAATTTTTGATAAAAAATTCCTTTCACAGAAAAAAAAAACATGAAACTTTTGTATTTCCCACTTTTTGAAATCATTTGAAATAAACTCTCTAGGTGGGCGCCGAAACATGCGGGAAAACCTTGTATATACCTTCAATATATTATATTATATGTTACCATTAATATCCGAAATACGATATTATGCATAAAAACTAAGCATTTTAGGAATTATGGATCAGTAATTATCTTTTACTTAATATTGATAGTAACCAAACTTAAATATAAAGTTATATAATATGCGTGGCCCTCCGCTCCGCTCTGGGAATTCAACTAGAGAAACTAACCCAATCTGACCCAGTTGGATCCAAAAACAATTTTAATAATTTTTATAACTTTTTTGCGTCTAATATGTTTGGTTAAAATCGATAATTAAGGGACTTATAAATTATCCATAATTCCTAATTTGCTTAGGTTTTATGCATAATAACGTATTTCGCATATTAGCAGTAACATATTTATAAATATTATGTACATCCTCCCATACCATTTACATAGGAGGTATCTGACAAATACATGATTAATAATACAAAATAATGCGAATACCCACCTGTGTACGAAATTTAGAAAAAGCGTAAGAGGGAATATTCTTATTGTTTTTTCTTCTGTGGTTTAATTATATAAATACCCTTCTTGCAGGAAATACAAAAACACACAAAAAATCATTTGGATTCAAAACACAACTAAAATTCTGAGAATAGATAAAATACTAATCAATAATAAAATAAACAGTTTTTTCTAGAATACTCTCAACAAAACTAATAAATTTTTATAGCTCAGTCACTAAACCCCCTGTTTAGGTAAATTTACCGAATATATTTTTTTAAAAACGGGGTGTTGTGAATAAAATAAGTAAAAATGGAACACACGATGAATTTTTTATCATCTTAAATTTCTGCATTGAGGATTTTTAAATATTTTCTCGAAAAACTACTGAATCAAACTTAAAAAACTAGGCACCGCTAACATAAGAATTTGATGCGCTTTAAAAACTGACTAAAGGAGTTACCCTTTCCTGTTTAACATTTTATCGGCACAGCTTGCCCTTGCTAGTGGGTGGAAGTGACATAACAAAACAAATACACTACGTCCATTTATAAAAAAAGTACTTAAATTTTAAACGCTTGTATTTTCATCAAATTTTGATCAATCTGTTCCATTTTTTGATTATTAGATAGATTTGCTCTTGAACTACTTAGCACAAAGTGGTTTTCCTTACTTTAACTATGTTTTATACAGGGTGATGTCGAAAGCATCAAGGCATGTAAAATCATCTCATTCTAAAATTGGTGTTTAATAAATTCAAAGCAACAAACATTTGATTTTATTAGCGTGTTGGTTACAGGTTTCCGTTAGGTAGGTACTGTATTAATCACAGCGCAGTGGCGTTCGTGTTACTTAAAAAAATAAGATTTAAAAAATCGTGATATTGCCAATTAATTATGAACTTAAAACACTTCGATGTTATAGTGATTTTCCTTGCTATCTTAGTTAGGTACATAACATACTGTACCAGCTAGAGCGCAGTGCCCTTCGTGTTAATACAAAAAAAAATACAAACATCGTGATGTGGCCAATTGCTCCCTTTACTGGGAACAATTTCATTTTCATGCATGATACCACGCGTCCGCATACGGCGAGGTTACTGAGGGAGTAAGCCGACACTGAGATTATTACGATGAACTGGTGTGCTCGAAGTCCAGACCTCAACCCAATCGAGCATTTGTGGGACCGAATGGGTAGAGAAGTTCGCGCAGAAGCTAATCCACCAGAAGCTTTGGCCGAGCTAATATTCTCTCTGCAGAGAATATGGGATAACATGGACCAGGGTTTTATAAGAAATTTAATATTGAGTATGCCAAATCGGTGTCGAGCAGTCATAAGTGCTCGTGGGGGAAATACACGGCATTATTTTTTTTTCATGCAATTAAGTTGTTCTTTTAGTTATTTAAATTGTTATTTTGTATGTTATTTAACACTGTTATGTTTTGATACCCTTGTGCATACAGCATGTTTGTTCTTTTAGATCTTTGAAGTCTTAGTTTTGCGCTGTAATTAGTACAGTAAGTGCCTAACCGAAACCTGTAAACAACACGCTAATCGAATTAAATTTGTATTGTTTTAAATTTTTTAAACTTTAATTTTAAAATTTGCTTAACCTACAAATTTTGATATTTTCGGTATCACCCTGTATAAATGTGTAATTATTAAGTACAATTTTTTTAATCCTTAGTTGAAATAACTCTTAAGTAGGTACGCTCATAATTGGCCACATCACGATGTTTGTATATTTTTTTTATTAACACGAACAGCACTGCCCTGTAACTGGTACAGTATGTTATGTACCTAACTAAGATAGCAAGGAAAATCACTATAGCAACGAAGTGTTTTAAGTTCATAACTAATTGGCAATATCACGATTTTTTAAATCTTATTTTTTTTTAAGTAACACGAACGGCACTGCGCTGTAATTATTACAGTAACTACCTAACGGAAACCTGTAACCAACACGCTAATAAAATCAAATGTTTGTTGCTTTGAATTTATTAAACACCAATTTTAAAATGAGAAGATTTTACATGCCTTGATGCTTTCGACATCACCCTGTATAAAACAGAGTTAAAGTAAGGAAAATCACTTTGTACTAAGTAGTTCAAGAGAAAATCTACCTAATAACCAAAAAATGGAACAGATTGATCAGAATTTGAGGAAAATACAAGCGTTTAAAATTTAAGTACTTTTTTAGCTATTCCATAATAAATGGACGCAGTGTAGTTTCCCCCTCGAACAAAAAATTGACAGGTCCAAGCGATTTTTTTAAATGGCGATAAATATGTATATTAACAACGACTTACAAGCGAATAATCATAATTTCTGTATGGCAAACCATCAAGTACATTAGGAGCACCTAGAATATCTTTTTCCAAAATTTTTCTTCTGATTCCTACCCCTCTCTCTGGATCGTCCACAGCTTTTTCTATCTGGTATCCCGCAATATGTTTATTTTTAATCAGTAAAATCACCTCTTCATCAGAGAGAGCAGTAGCTCTAAGGTCTACATTATTGTAGATTTTCAGGCAATCTTCCAGAGTTCTACATAATATTGGAACTTCATCTTCCGGAGAGCTATCAATACCTGAACTACACGGCGACGATGTTTGAACTTCTTTGTCTTCATAAGTAGGTTCATAAGATTCTGAAACATTATTTATGAATGATGACTTATAATTAGCCAGAGGCTCGGGCCGCTACTTTTTCAGATAAATGTGTGCACTTTCCCCAGAGCTACAAAAAATTCTGTGTTTTTGTAGAACTACGCGCTGCTGCTGCCAACACGCTATACAGCTTTCAGCTAACGATTTCTCATTTTCGTCACTTGAAATTTGTCTGGTTCTCTTTCCATTAAATTTTGTTTGGCGTTTATGAGTAGTTTTTTGAAATTGGATGAAAAAAGATCTACATAAGTACGAAATATCCCCACATGAATATTAAATTGGTCGATGGTATCAAATGATTTATTAAGAAGGGTCTGGTGTTATCTCACAATTTTTACTTTACATAACATTAATTTTGGAAAAGTATATCATCACGCGAATAACAGTGATAACTTACAACTATTGGTGAAACTTCCTGCAAAGTGTAGAGCAAAAATTGACTTATTTGAGGTTTGTGGTAAATGAAAATAAAATGGTCAAAACAAAAACACATCCACTAGCTGCTCTGAGGGAAATTTCTTCATAATCTACTAAGAGAATATGCTAATACAATTAACGAATATGTTTTAAATCTAAACACCTAATAGCACTTTTTTTAAGTTGGTACAGACACCAGAAACTGACCTGTTTTTTACACCACTACCTGGATATATGCACAATGTACAAGAAAATGGCGCTTCTTACAATACACTTGACGTTGTGGAATAATATTTGCACTCGGTTAGTCGCTAAACACATTTCACTTTTACCATTCATTAACTACAAGACACATTTTAGTTTGCAAGGTAAAAATCATCGACCTGGCGACTTTGCGCGCTTTAATAAATATTTATTACCTTCTGGCGTGGATAACTAGAGATTTTAAATTATGATAGTTGAGAATAATAATTGAAGACACAGATTTTAATAAACATGGTTAATTAATGAAGGTATGTATGTTACTTCATATTTGTATATTATAAAAAAACTATTAAGTATAGAAAATTATTCTTATGTTTACTTACCACCTAAGCTAAAAGTGAACATTACCGCTGGTTTTACTTCTATTTTCTGACTATCCTTTGAGATGCTAATCAACTTCCAACAAGATTCCTTTGTTTGCAAAGAAGGTCAATTTAATTAAAAGTGCTGAGAGTAAGAATAGGCCACCTACAACATGCGAAAGTATACTAATTTTTAATGTGTGGTATAGAAGTAGAAATCAATACTTCTTGTGGTTAAAATGTTGTATTTGCCGACTTTTTGAGTGAGACCTATGCCAGTGAGATCCCTTTCGCCACTCTAATATCTGTTTTGTATCTTAGAATATTCATACAATATATGTGATTTACTAAGAAGGTAAAGTCAAGATAAAGACTTGGCAGGTCCAAAGTTCATCAGTCATATTAATCAACTCGAAAATCTCAGAGTTTACCGTAATGTTTTTAATTTTTGTAGATATAATTATACAGATAAGCAAAATATATTGTCTACAGCCAAGTATTTAAATATTTTTTTTTGTTTTTTTATAGGTGAAAATACATGTTATTTTAATTTATGTTTGCATATACCGAAATGGTGATTCTTTAGTAATGCCGACGTTTTCAAATAGCGACGATACGTATTTTGTAACAATTTTGATCAGTTCTTGGCTAATATTAAGATGAATATTGTGAATATTAACATGACAACAATATATCTTATATCCCGATTAGCAGCTACCAGACTAACACTAGCATCCAAAATCCCAAATTTTGGAGATTGCGGCGAATCCAAGGTATAATAATCCGTCGCACACTGTTTTAGAGAAATGCGCATTATTAATAAACACAAAAAGCTCAACTTAATTTTTAGTTCAAGCTTCGTTTTTCGACATTCTATATACTTTTAGATCTTTTTAGGGAGAAATTTGCGCCGTGCCGTGTGCTGAAATATGCAAGAGAATCAATTGTTAAAAGTATTGTAATGGCTTCGTTACCTGTTAACATACTTACAAAGATAAACATATTCACTATCACTGTACACGGTGATCATTTATAATGTCCCCCCCTCTTAACTTTTTTGTTTTTCGCATTAGACAAAAATGTTAAATACAAAAGTTGTGCAGAATAATGTAAGCTATTTGTAGAATACATTTGTATAAATGAGGTGTTGCAGAAATGAGTGACAGGTTAAAGTTATATCTTTTTAAATGAAATACCCTGTATATTATTAATTTTTTAGAATCTCCTAAAAATCCCGAATATATTTTCTACAACATGTCCTATACCTAAATGTAATAGTTTTCGACATATTCGCATTTTAACTAAGCGGTTACATTCAAAAATAAATATTCTAGATTTCAGTTCTTAGGAGGCCGTGAATTAGGCAACTACAATACGAGACCACTATTTAAAATGCGAATATGTCGAAAAGTATTACATTTAGGTATAGGACATGTTATAGAAAAAATATTCAGAATTCTTAGGAGATTCCCAAAAATTAACAATATACAGGACGTTTCATTTAAAAAAAATATAACTTTAACCTGTCACTCATTTCTGCAACACCTTGTATATATATATAAATGTATTCTGCAAATAGCTTACATTATTCTCCACAACTTTTTTTTTTAACATTTTTGTCTAATGCGAAAAACAAAAAAGTTAAGAGGGGGGGACATTATAAATGATCACCGTGTACAATCATAAGCATCTTCACAGCTTTTAGAGTCGTTGTGAAAAAGTGCAATTATGATTGATTCCATTTTGAAATCAAGTGCTTCGTCGCGACCAATTTTTTATTAATAGTTCTGTATGTTCCACCGATTTTCACAAGTAGATAATGTCCCCGTACATTTATCGATTGGTGTGCATGAATCATCGTTAGATGTGACGTACGGTACTGTTGGCTTTAGTCCGTGAAGGTAAAACTAGTGAATGCGAGCATTCAGTAGTTTTATTTTTGGATTTTTGGCAGGCCTTAGGTTAGTTTTGGTTAATGTTACTCTCAGAGGGAGCATGCGCAATAAATGGAATACAGTGTCGATTTATACATTAAGCGGAGTAAGCGGCCGCATAAAACCCGAACCTCGAGAGGCCAGGATATCGAGAGAATTTCTTATTATCAATAATAAGTCTAATCTATAAACATGACAATATCACATACATAATAATACATATCGTTATGCTGGCGCCAACGCACGAGATCTTGAGACGCGAGTTATGTTGACACCTTTACCAACCTGGAAGTTATCACTTAGACCTTTTGTTTACTATAAATACGCTCCAGGTATTTCGTAGGGCACTCTTACTGTCTGACTGGTTAAGTTGTCACTCACTTCATTTAAGTTTTGAAACATTCATTTTGAAAGCTAATGAATTTATTTTATCGTTTTAAATTTAAATAAATGTTTTTAATAGCTAAAGTTTATGTTTGAAACATATAATTGGCACAGTCTTAGTGGATTTTAGAAGATCAGTGTAAAGTATATTTGGAAGCTGCATAGTGCTCGATTCCTGTACCTACAGTCCTGGCCGTTGATGTTAACCATTTGTCTAAGAGAAACCACGTTCACCCACAACTGTAATTGGAGGGAAAAACTTGAGTAAGATATTTTTCTTTCCTACACCATTTTCTGTAAAATTGGTATTTGAATTCTTTAGCAGTTCGATATATATTTTTCATCTTAATATTTTCCAGGGTATTATTTTGCCTCATTTTACATTGCGTAAGACAGACCAATATTATTTTAAAATTATTTTTCTTTCATTAATCTCGAACAAACAGATCCTTACCTCATAAAAAGTGCCTAAAATAATCTTAGAAATATTTCTCTGGAAGAAAATAGAACCCAAACAAAAATAACATCCCTCAATAGTGCAAAAGAAATTGCTTACAC
Organism: Pissodes strobi; assembly: GCA_016904865.1. Taxonomy (NCBI): domain Eukaryota; kingdom Metazoa; phylum Arthropoda; class Insecta; order Coleoptera; family Curculionidae; genus Pissodes; species Pissodes strobi. The sequence continues at coordinate 79,483 of MU186000.1, forward strand.
TAATAGCCTTTTTCCGGTAGGTAAACCTGAACACTTAAAATATTTTATTCAATAGGTAGATAAATTTTATAATAGGTATCATGAATCAACTTCGGACGTATCACTTAAAGAATTTGTTATTGCTTCCATGTGTTCCAAAATACTAGATGAAGCCGGTGACCATTTACTTTGTCATCCATAACTGGCAACTTGGTCTCTAAATTAAAGCGAGTTTTTAGAGATAAAATAAATAGGCATACTCTTTCACGACAACTCAAATTCTTAACTAAAAATTAAAATGAATTCGCAATAGAGTTTCTTGATAGGACTAAAATTTTTAAAAATAGAATAAATCTTAAAATTAATAGTGAACCTTTAATTCAAGCAGCAAAAGCTGCTCTTAAGGCTGATTTTGACATGCACCGACTGTGCACCTACCGTGTCGTTTTCACTGTACATCAAAAAATTGTATCTTCCATATAAAACGCCCTGAAGCTCTTATTTACATTTACACATTAAGGACTGTGCTACGACCGTGTTGCGGTCGTCCAGTCCTAATTGTGAAAATGTACACGACCCGCGACGGCCGCAGCATGGTAGGCACACAGTCGGCGCTCAGTCCTAAATATGAAAATCAGCCTTTATCGAACAAAATGAACAAACTACTGTAATAAAATTGTTTTATTAGCAAACGCCAATAATGAGCTTAGACCCATTTTAATGTTTAATAATCACAATTGTTTAGACGATACTTACAATACCGTATTAAACCATACATTAATAGAACAACAGTTAAATAATCGTAACCAAATTCTAAGAAATAATCACAACTACCAACAAAGCATACCACACGGATAAATACCATAACAAAAACCTCGATATATTGCACCCATACCTAACCATTTTTCGAACGATTTTCAAAATATGTCTAATGGACCCAGACAAACATTTCCTAGCCAAGCTATTAATGTACAGCCTCGTTCTGTACAATAGAAATTCCTTAACAATCGTCAAATTTATGGAAAACCTCAAAATGTATTCAAAAAACATAACCCAAATGCTCGTTTAGATATACCTAAACCCATGTCCGGTGTTACCGCCGTACCCAAAGGAACTATAGATATGGCTACATTCCATCAATATAGACATAATTTTTGGCGAAACAACCCCCCTGTTAACCCGTTACAATTCACGGAAATAACACATCTTGAAGAAAACTATCCCTTGGAAAACCGCGATGAGGACCCACAAAATATCTTTTATTAGAGACAACCCTATGACGAAAACCCAGAGTCAAACTTACACCATCAAGACGATTATCCGGCTGAATACCTTTACGAAGGATTCGAAGAAGATCCCCCAGAACGAAATTTAAATGAAAATTTTCCCAAAGACGCCTCAGAAAAGAATAATCCTTCATAGATATAAATGCATTTCAGATAAATTATTTTCCATATATAGAAATGCAAAAAGCCCCTATGAAATTATTAATTGATACTGGCAGTCACACTTCTCTTATTGGATGAATTTTCGCAGAGCAATACTTTCCAAATCAAATATATAATTCTAAACATACATTAATTACCTACAAAGGACGAACTTAAATATAGATTTATCGAATCGGTGTCTATATAATTCAAACATCTCCATTTCCCTACATTATCGTTAAGAGTTCAAAATTCAAAAAAGAAAAATTCCTGCAAAAGCAAGCATTCTTAAAAACACTTAAACAAACATACCTAACGAAACTGAATTATATATGCCATATGTAAATAATATGATAATTAAAATTCCGGCATCACTTCTAAAAGTAACTAATAATTCCATTCCTCTCGAAATCAAAATTTTATTTGACAAATTCATTTTACTTCCCATGACGCTCTATTTTTTACAAAGAAGATAACGAAATATTCAACCTGGAACAAAAATAGCATCCTAAATTAATTTTATTCAAAATACCAATAAATATCCTCAAGATAATTTCTCACTAACTCCATAAACCTAACGATAAATTAACATTTACAAGCAAAGTCAAACACGAAATTAAAACTGTTGACGACACCCCAGTGCATTCTAAATCTTATCGCTATCCCGATGTACATAAAGCTGAAGTGCGAAAACAAATTTCCCAATTGTTAGCAGATCGTATTTCCCAATTGTTAGCAGATCGTATTATCAGACCCTCTTCAAGTCATCACCTGTTTGGGTGGTTCCAAAGGAATTAGATGCTCCAGGTAGACAAAAATGGCGGATTGTCTCCGACTATAGGGAGGCCAATAAAAAGACGATAGACGATTACCTAACATTTCCGACATCTTTGATAAACTCGAGCGTGCTAATTACTTTACAACTTTAGACCTTGCATACGGGTTTCATCTTTCATCAAATAGAAATGCAACAAGACTCTATACCTAAAACTGCATACAATGTTGAGAATGGGCACTATGAATACGTTCGTATGCCATTTGTTCTTAAAAATAAACAACGTATTATCGGATTTACAAGGACAAATTTGCCTTGTTTATATGGATGACATTATAATTTTTGCCACCTCTTTACACGAACATATAACCGATATAAAACTTGCATTTCAACGATTACAGAACCATAACTTAAAAATTCTAGTCGACAAATCAGTTCTTACAATTGATTTTCTAGGACATACGATAACCCCAGAGGGTATAAAACCAAATAAAAATAAATTCCAGACCATTCTAAATTTTCATTTATTACATTTCTTGATAGTATCTCGAAACTAGCACAAGCTTATCCTAGCCCCACACATCATGGAACTGAAACCGTTCAAAGATTGATTCAGTACTTTAATCACTCCGGAATTCCCAGAAAGATAACCACAGATAATGACACCGAATTTAAGAATGACTCTGTTCAAAAATTCCTACAATTACATAGTGTCGAAATACATCACTGCACACCCCATAATCCAAACTCAAACAGTCCAGTTGAACGCCTACATTCAACATTAAGCGAGACTAATTCCGTCTTGATTGAAGAAATACCCCAAGAATCCATAGAAAACCTAATAAATTATGACATATACGCCCCTTTCAAATTATCAAGGTAACCTAGACTATAAAAATCCCCTCGAACTTAGAGATAAACAAATTACGACTCAATTTGTCCAAGACCATGCAGAAAGAACTAGATTAATAAAAAAACAACTTAATGACAAATTACGTGATAACCAAGAAAGGACTCTCGAAAAAAGAAGCGGAAAAGGGGGAAGACGTCCAGAAATCCCAATAGTCGCATGCTTATCTATTTATGAAAAAGTCCTCAAAAATAGACAACAAAAAATTTAAAATCCCAAATACAAAAAACTTTGAGTCCCCGTTAAAGCTACTCATACTGGTTTAATAGCTAAAAAAATATTAATTCCCATGAGTAACATCAACCCTCAAAGACGCATCCTTGTTTCAGGTTCAGACAACTTGAATATAAAAAAGATGGGTATGAACCACTCCTAAAAGAAAATATAGACCTCCCCATACGATCAAGAATAAAGTTACATTAAAATAAAAATTCGGATTAGATAAAATTGAGTAGATAAGATACAATGTGGGACGCAAAAGCAAATGGCGGTATATGCACAAAAAAGGTAACACAGATAAGCAATTAAATCATTAATTTAGGCAAAAACGGTAGCAACAATTACCTCGATCGTGTGTGTGAGGGATAACTATGAGATATTCGACGGTCTCGGTCTTATCTGACGAACGTTAAACGCCTCTAGAAATAATGAAAAAAAAACTGTTAGCCTCATGGCATCCACGCGCTTTACAGGCAATAGAAAAAGATTAATTCCAGAGAAAATGCTTACCCAGTACAGTATGTAGATCCCGAAAAATCGGTCGTGTCAAAACACCAAGAGATTTCACAATATATCCCCAATAAATGAGGTGAATTAAATTACAAACTAAATGTGTAGTCTATGACTGCACTAGCAGAAGGCTTCTCTCCTCGCCAAACGGTCAAACTAGAAGGAACTTTCGATCGTTTTCGTCAATTTGCCTTTGCTTACGTCCGATTAAAAAGTACGGATGGACTGGAACAAGCCGAGCGATTTCGATACGGGGAATAATTCCAAGACAATAAACGCCTTAATTCTCGTTTGTTAGGATGATAAACGACGGCGGAAGCCACGAATAGTGAGCTAAAATTACATTTTTCAAGAAATGCTAGGAAATACTCTTACGAGAATGATAAGCCTTTAAAAATCTATATCGAGAGCGACAAACACGGATGGATAGCCCATCCCTATTATTTGGAAAGAAACCTTACAAAAACTACAGTCTGCCGTATAAAGTGATAAATATATTTAAAGCAGAGGTCCAAAAACGATCTAACGATCTTCAGAAATGGCGGCCGGTAATTGGTGTTCGGCAACCAAGGGGTTCCCAAAAGGTTATGGATTATGCCAACCAAAATTAAAATATGGATCAACAAGTCAAATGCAGCGTATTTGCAGGCTTCACTAACCGAATTCTTAAAAATATTAATCGGTTCGTTGACCGTTCTACGGTAATGTAACACAAATCAAGCCAAGCTATTCTAATAGTAATGTAATGTGCATAGCTTATCAACTAAAATGAATAGAGTCACAACGTGTTATAAATGCTAATTCAATTATACAGTTAACCTATACTTAGAATATAGTTAATTATTCACATTAGGAAAAGCGGCAATTTCAAGCGAATTGTTAGCAAATAGAATCAATAAATTTAGAATTAATAAACCGATGAGTGCAAAATACAGCATCTTTTTTTCCTAAATGCGGCATATAAATGAAATTTTAAAAAGGTTTGACATTGACAAAATCGAACTGTTACAACATTATTGACAGCAGTCATAGTTTATTAAAAAACAATTCCCCTTTTTAGTAAAGGAAAAATTGAACCAAATGTAAGAAATGTTAAATGAGCAACTATCACGCTCACAAGTAATCTCAGCAAAAACTAAAACCAAAAGCGGTCTAATCAACGCTCTGTGTAAAATCAATAAATGCCTTTTCGGTACCTCAGATTCGGACGATGATCAATACATACTTCGCAAGTATCTTAAACAACCAAAAAGCCCTTAACGATGAAATGAAAAACTCAACGTATATATTATTAATAGTAACAATACGTATATTTCTAATTTTAACAAAATAAGCGAAAATCAAAACAAAACTTAAAACAAACAAATTGGAAAAATTAGAAGCAAGGCAACTTACTATCTCTGATGCCTTATACATATCGCTTGTAACAGATAATATTGACAATCAAATTTTAAAGATAAAAACTTAGACAGCCACTAGTTTCGCTAGACTCAATGTAATGCGCAATACTATGCTTAATGAATTTCAACCGGTTGGATAACATATGTAAGAAAAATCTTGTGCAATTAAATAGCACAGTTAATTATTATAAAATAATGTCCCCTAAAGTTAAAATTATAAACAAGTAAACAGTAACATTTGCAATTCACATACGAATTACCGACCCGAAACCCCTTACCTTATATAAAATTATACCTATCCCAATCAAATTGTCCTAATAAATAAGTGCCCACTCGAAATAGATGGCCTTATGTTCGAACCAGAAAAATCCAACAACATGTATTATAGCTTAGACATTCCTCAATTGAAGTTGAATCAAAGCAAACACATTGAGATCGCCCACTTGGAACTTGAAGAAGGGAATCAGGAAGAAATCCAGCAAGCCAACCAGCTGATTTCTACAATGAAGCAGCACGAACTTCAGTACCCCGGGATACTAAAACCCCATTGGACTGTCCCAATAAGCATCTCGATTACATTTGGCCTTCTTGGTACTATTTTCGCCATTTAGAAAATGAAACAAAGTTCCTTCAAGAACCCAAAGGAACCCTATGGTGAAACCAAAATCGAGCTTCTCTAGCTGAACACTTCGGAAAATCGTGTTCTCCTATTTTCCGAATCTTAAGGAGAGAGGAGTTATGTTGACACCTTTACTAACCTGGAAGTTACCACTTAAACCTTTTGTTTACTTTACCTATAGATATAAATACGCTTCAGGTACTTCGTAGGGCACCCTTACTTTCGATTTTGACTAGTTAAGTTGTCACTCTGTTCATTTATGTTTTGAAACATTGTATTTCTGAAAACTAATGAATCTATTTTATAGTTTTAAATTTAAATAAATATTTTTAAGAACTTAAGTTTAAGTTTGAAACATATAAATCACGACACATCTCGTAACACCTCAATTACCAACAATGATAATCGTTTAATTTTTACTGCAGTGCCAATGTTGATTCCAATAAAAATAATAATATATTGGTGGTTTACGTGGGACAAGAATCAGGCCTACACAAACTTACGAGTAAATACTGTTTTTTGCACCTTTGCTATTCGATATTCGTCTCTTAGTCATACATAAATCCCACGATTATATCATGAATCGTTAACAACGATCGTGGCCGCGGTTAGGCGCAACCGCGTCGGAAGCGAGGCGTTTCCAGTTATCGTTAGAATGCTTAAAAATATGATACTTAATAATCATTTCTTGTATTGAAATACAAAATAATATCAATCATTCTTCTGCTATATCTTGTATTCCTATAGATCTTCTAAATGACGGAAAATATGTTAATATCTATCTTTTCATACAATATAATAAGTATGTAATATGTGCCATGTGCCTAATATTAAATTCCAATTACGTGAAATAAAATTTTCAAAAAGGAATAATTTTTAGGTCACGAATCACGATGCGTAGCTACAAACATTTATCAGGAGCGGAAATAAGAAAATGAGCTAAGCAGATATCTAAAATAGTATATTATGATATAAGTGTATAAGAGGGCCTTTAAAGCACGCGCGACATATTTCAAAACACGACGCGCAGCAGAGTGTTTTGTAAGTCGCAAGGACTTTAAAGGCCTCTTTTACACGTATATCATACGCTATTCTTTACTACGAATGCATCATAATCTCAAAAATGTTTTAAATATTAAACTTAAGAGATATATTGACGAATATATTAATCTGTCACATTTGACATGTTCAAATGTTTCTATAGCAACCTTTAAAAAAGTAGGCGCATCATAAACATCATTTTAAGTACGCTGCAGCGTGCGATAATCGTTGATTATGATGCATGCGTAATAAAAAAATACTTGTTTTTTTTTCCACAAGTGACAGTAGAAAATGACGTTACTGATCGGATAACTTCAAGAGCAGAATCTGATGACATTCAGAGAGAGGGTAATTCAAAGCCATATTGTCGCTAGATCACGTCTTCAAAGATGTCTTTAAGCAGCTTAGAGCCTGACGTAATCACTTATTTGCTCGCAAAACTGAATGTTTTACAAGCATGACGTAATAACATTTCTCCTAACCTAAAATTTTGACTTTGTTTTTTAGTAATTGTAGGAATAACCGTTATTTATTATTTAAAATAAGTGAAATCAATACTAGCGAAATATTATTTATCTAAGATAAAAACAATAAAGATCTAGAGTTTTCCGTTTTGATGCACGTTTTAAAAAAACGACTTACCAGCCCAGCAGATTATTTCTATATATAAAAAATAACATCATTGTCGGAGTATTGTTAAGAATAGATGAATAAATACTTAAATGAGGACTTCTTTTTGCTTTTTCGAATATGCAAAGAAACATTTTACAAACTCACAATAGCATTAAAAATATTGACAAGTGTCAATGTGGGATTTCCCTAGCCAAAATCACCAAAAATAAACAGAAACCAACAATTAACTAAACTGTCATTTGTGTCATCTCCCCACTTCCGACCGCTGACAAATTTTCTGGCATCCTCTTGAGGCCGCGAGATTCCGCTTAAAGCTTCTCTCACAGTGGAACCGGAAACATGCGGATTTTATAGCGGACGCACACGCACGACTACGCGCGAACGATCCGAACTACTTGTTTTTTAATACAAACTCTCACAGTAGCTGCAGGTCGGTTCGCGCATATACGTGCGTACATTTGCGACTTGGTGACAGATCCCGTTGTGTTGGGAAAGTTGCGTTTATTCGCAGTTAGTTTTGTTGAGAAAATTGAAAAATACTGATACCGTCTGATTAGCGGGTCTTGTAATATTGAAACATTCTTCTTTCATCCGAAAGTAACTAAAGAACTCTTCTTCATTGTTCCTTAAATCTTCCCAAATACGCTGAAATTCATAAAATGTATTTCTTTTTCTGAGTAGTCCATTCACCCATACCCTTCTTCTTTTACGTATTCCTCGTCTTCTCAGAAAAGTATTTTCCAACAAATATAAATCACGAGCAGACATTTTACTTTATTCATACATTCTGTCCGCGCCTTTCCATCGCTGTCAATGTGCGAACTCGTTCGGATGATCGGATGTATACGCAAGATCAAAATTTCGGACGGTTCCGCGCGTATTAAGGTGGATTTTCATGCGTCCGATATCCGACGATACGATGATCCGACAGTGTTTCTATTGGTTAAAATATCCGTCTTCTTATTGGTTGGATTGTTAAGATTTTCGTGTCCGAATTTTACAGGCAATTTGGCATTTTGCGTTTTCATTTATAAACCAACCTAAAGTAATAGTTTTGAATGAAACACAGGAAGAATTCCCAGAATTTTCATATTCAACGCATAGTTAGAGGGGCCCAAGGATAAATTTTTACCGACAAATTTACCAGTTGAGTACGAAGGGCAAGCTTCTATTGTTTATTTAATTCTCCTTATCCTTAATGGCAAATCTCTCGCCAGAAAAATAATTTTAACTCCATACGACATCGGATAATTTGAAAAATATTCGGATAATAATTAGCGCCAAAACACTCTGGCCAATAGGATCTCCGTCGGATCATCGTATCGTCGAATATCGGACGCATGAGAATCCACCTTTACTATTCGCGCGTACCCGCATCCACTGTGAGAGAAGCCTAAAGCGTCTTTAAGGGTGACGGCATGACTTATTTGCAAAAATGCATCGGTGTAAGCTGCTTATCGCGTCTTATTCGCGAAAACTTGGCTGAAATGAATCATTTTTGTAAAGTGAAGATTCAAGTTCTTTTAATATAAGTTACATATGTCAGACTGAATGTGAAAACCCAATGACTGATAATGACCATAAATTATTAATGGGAGGGACATGCGCGAAGTGAAGTATTCTAAAGTAGTACACAAACGGTCAATTTCAGTATACTACACACTACACGTGAATGTTGTCATGATTCATAATTTCAACATTGATTTCAAGGAATGGTTGTGTACGTATAGTCTTGTGGTTTCAACTGGTTGCGTAGTGCAGTGGTCAGACGCTGTGCTTGTGATACGGCGGACCGGGTTCGATTCCCGTCGATGTTTTTTTTTATTTTTTTCAAGGTTATGGGGGAATCTGTGTCACTGAAACTGAGGACTGCAAAAAGAATGCAATAATTTCAGAATGACCAGACTTAAAAACAGTAAACTTGCTTACCTAAGAGCGATCTAATAGAAAATATTTAAAAGTTTATAAAGGCAACGGTAAAACATATTTCAGAAATTTGAAAGAATCCGCCTTCTATCGTATAAAATCTAACGGAGGTAGAAAGAAAATGCAGTGGTTAATTTATGTTAAGAAACTAAAAATCTGTTTTCTGTTATCCAGAGAAGTATGGAAGTCAAGTCTGGCCACCCAAGATTGCCGCTTTCCCCCAATTCAGTATTGGTTATTGACTCCTATGGTAAGAAGCACCATCCTGTTGCCAAATTAAATGTAGCAATTCTATTTGTGGCACTTGATTCTCAATATGCTGGTGGATATGGTTGCTTAGGAGTTGAAAATATCTTGTCGAATTTAAATTATCGTCGATAAATAGTGGCCCTGGAATTCTTGATTGCGAAATTCTCACGTAAAAATGAAAAACCCAGTAAGTGATTTTTAGCGAATTTTCAGGAAATAAAAAATAAGGTAAAATGTATACCGTTTTGTAAAGACATCATATGTGTTTTGTTTACTACTGAGATAGGTTTTAATGGTAGGTCTTTAACTACTGTGTGATTTTTTTAAAGCAAAACTTGTGTTTTGTGAGTTGTATGTGTCTTATTATTTCTTAACGCATAATAGCTCTTCGTTTTGCTATATGTAGAAAAACCCAACATAATACCTAACTGAGTGAGAAATCGCATTTTTACCAAGGAAAAAGGTAGTATGAGTACTTACTATTGGTTAATAATAGTTTTACTTAATAAACAGTAGAAAAACTTAGCAAAACACAACCAAAAAGACTGGTTTGTTTTATACAATTTAAACAAAATTGCTATTATAATATTAAACTATCAAAAACAACTGAACAATACAAAACATCAAATATAAAAAACATAAAAAACCAGAAACAACACTCTTGTTAGAGATCAATACAAAAAAAATAAATTTAATCCCTATTATTCAATAAGTCGCTTGAAGATTCGGAAATGGCTATTTTTTCCCAAAATAGCCTTTTCTGGCTGGGCATGGAAGGAACAAGACCCTTTATAATTTTTTCGACTTTTTTTAGTTAATTCCTCTGTCTTGAGACTTGGTTTCAGGCATCTGAATGTCAAATTTAGGTTTTAAAAAGTCTGCTTTTAAAAATTCGGGGTCGTTATGACTTTTTTTATAAAATATTTGCTTTGATTCCTTCTGGAATTTTAGCACTTTTTTTTTCGTTGTTTTGCTCCATCTTTAAAATAGTAGAAATCTTTATGTCTTATTAAAAGACTTTTATTTTTTCTAGAAGCTTTAAGAATTAATTCATTGAGTTTGTTCATGTCATATATGTTACTTTATTTCTTCCACGCCTTTCCTATATTTCCATGAACACTATCTGCCTTCATATAGGAGTGCCCAGGCTCAAAATATTTCATAGTGATACTCTTTGGCCCCCAATTCGAATTTACAATATTGACAAAGGAAGAAAATAATTTCCAATTTTTGTTTTGGGTGCTACAATTATCACACCAAAACTCATATTCTTCGATGTTTCCTGATGCCCTTTCAAAAATTGCACAATAGGCCGATGCCACATCCTCCGCCGAACGGCCACTTATGGCTTTATGCCATAAGACACAAATGTTTTCATCCTCTTTTGTTAAAGATGCAAATGTCTCATTAAAAACCACTAGTTTGCGAACAAACCTGACGAGTTTAAGGATAGCTTGGGCAACAGTAAAAACTTTTTGCATGTCCGCACAATAAATCCTAACCGACTCAGGATACTCTCGAGTCTCTCGACTATTTGTATCGTAGTCATAGGCTTTTCTGGCATTCAATATATGCCTCGTGGTGAGCTTCAAATGAAATACATTTGTCGCAATTTTCGGGATTTTCACAGATTTTTGTGTGCTCTTTTTATTGTCCGCATGTGTCGCACTCATCTTGATCCGGTTGTTCAAACCCTATGTTCTGTAAAGTAAATTCTGTTCTGTAGCTGTCTATGATATTTGCTCGTAATTTTGGCAATAGTTTTTCCACATTTCGGTGATTGAGACGTCTTGATGTAAGTAGCGCATATGTGGAGCATGCTCCAGTTTGTAATGAGATATTCGAGGATTATATGACAAGATATGATTAATAATAGGGACAGGATCAATTTTGTTCCCTGGAATAGAAGTTCCCCTATTGTCCTTTACTAGTTCCAACCCTTTAGAACGCTGGTGTTGTATTTTAAATTCGGTTATCATACCGTCTGTTTTCATGCCATGTGGATTCAGAAACATCTTTTTGTCGCAATACCATCCTGGTTAACTAGTGAGTAGGTCATAGCGCATTCGCGATTTTTGTCACTGTCTATTTTTCGACGTTTTACGTTTCCAATTTGTATTAATGCATTTTAACGTCGCCGTCTCTCTCCAAAACTCATTTTCGAAAATTACTTCACTGAAAAGTTCTCCGCACTTCTTTTGACAATCACATGGTCCTAAAGGCTTGTATTTATTAAATTTTTTTTCTGTTTGTTCTTTAGTTGCCCTTGCCCATTTTTTCCCTCTTCTCTTCGTGTTTTCTTTTTGATTTTCTGTTTGGACTTCTGTAATAAATAATAAAAACCAATAATTAAATTTCCTTAACTAATTAAGTAATATTCTTTTTATACCTGCTTGCTCACTGTTCTGGTTGATATACTCAGCACTGGTGTTTAATAGATCATTATTATTAAGACTTATGTCAACGTCGTGCTGCTTTTTTTTCCGTGCCGCTATTTGGATCTGTAAAAAAATATTTCCTAATTAGAAACCGTTTAAAAATTAGTAGGTAAGTCATTCTAGAGGCAAAAACAATAACCTGTTTGAAAATACTTCTCAAGACTTCTTTTTTTCATTTCAGCAGAGCTGATCCCCTCCGGTTCTTGTGGGTCATAACTAGGGTCCAAATCCGAATCATCTTCAAATAACTTATCATCTTAAAACATTTTTTAAATAATAGTCAATACAGTCATAATGAAATCCTTGTCACTTACCTTCATAATGCTGGAAAACTTCTACGTTATCATTACTAGTCATTGTTTCTGGATACAGTGGTTGCATTTCAAAACAATTCTCTTTGTCGCAAATTTTACCACTAAAAATAGTATTTATTTACAAAAAATGCAATTTGGAATTTGGAACACATCGAATGTCTTACTTTCGTATTTCTATTTGAAAAAAGCCTGTGTGTGGTTGTTTTAAAGCGTTGTCTTTAACGTAGTTTTTATCTTGTTAGGTAAAATCTTCTCTACCCTGATGCGTCACTTCATTATCACATGAAATGTTTTCTTTTAAAACATAACTTTCGCCTTGTTCCACTAAATTTTCATTTTGAGTTGAAACCTCACTAAAAATAACACTAACTTTGCAATCAAGAATCTTAGTAATATAAAAGACAAACTTACATTTGATTATTATTAACAGCTTCTTCTGTCTTTCCATTAGAAGAATTACAAATCTGTTTATCATGTGCGAGTTCGTTACAACTGAAAAGAAACTTTAGGGTAATAAAGCAAGGACGACATTGTAAGGTAGGCAACGGTTCATATGGGGCAGTAGCTTGGTACTCTAAGAGCTTACAGAGCTCCGCGAGAATCAAATTATCTACCTTACAAAGACAAGCGTGTCTGGCAATTAGTGCCGCTTTCGGCACTACACCCACGGCAGCGCTTGAGTGTCTTCTAAATCTGCCACCCCTTCAAATAGTACTGGAGAAGGAGGCTAGATGGGCGACGTGTAGATTGACACAGGCGGTGATCAACAATCCGCAGGCGATCATCATGGTGCCCAACAGGCTGGAAAATGCCAATTAGCAGGACAGTGTGTTGGGTCTACCATCAGATGTTATGCCTACCAAAACCACCTATTACCATGCCTATGACGTCCTCCTGCCAGAGAGGACCGAATGGGCGAAGGACTCTGAACATCTGAGAATATCAGAGAATAGTTGGTTCACTGACGGCTCCAAGACCAATGATGGTACGGGAGCCGCTGCATGGAATAAAAATGGTAACGTTGAGCTTAAATGTTCCCTAGGCAAACATGTAACCATTTTTCAGGCTGAAGTTAAGGCCATTGATATGACTGCACAGTGGCTCATCGATAGAAACTGGAAAGGCAAGTCAATCAAAATTTCATCGGACATTCAAGCAGCTCTAAAAGCTCTTGATTCTAGCCGTTGTTCATCCAAGAGAGCATGGAACTGCCAGGAACTACTCACCAAACTAGGGAGAGAAAACAAACTTACACTGATCTGGATACCTGGACATACAGGATATGAAGGCAAGGAAAAAGCTGATGCTCTTGCGAAGCAGGCGGCCGCAACGGCCTTCATAGGACCAGAACCAGTACTGGGAATAGCTTATAACACAGCTAAGGAAGCCCTCTCCAGGTGGACACAAAACCAATTTGTAGCCAAATGGAGAGAGTTACCAGGCCTAACTCACTCAAAGTTGGCGGTGAATCTGCCATCAGGAGTGAGAACTGGACAGCTTCTTCAAATTGGCCGGCATCAGGTACAGGCTGTAGTTGGCATGCACACTGGCCATTGTCGGCAAAGAAGCCACACGAACAAGATAGGGCTCTCCGAAGAAACGGAATGCCGCTTGTGCTTGGAGGACGAAGAAACAATGGAGCATGTTGTATGCCCCTGTCCAGCAGTGGAAAGAACCAGACAAACAGTCTTTGGAAATACTCAAATCACACTTGCAGATTTTAAAACTATCCACCCCAGAAAGCTGTTCGATTTCTTGAAAAGGATCGAGCCTCTGGCATAGTGGAAACCATAGATGTGAGCCACAATAGACAAAAGGTCGCAGTGGAGGGTCCTATTTGGACCCACTCACGTGTACAAATACAAATACAACGGTAAAGCACCAAAAATAAAGTGGCTGTTTTTAAAAATAAAGTTTTCTGCAATATTAGAAACAAACGGTTAACTTGGCCACTTTATAAATATTATCAATTAATCAGGTATCACAAAAGAAGCAAGAAATAGGATAATACCGCAAATTAAAAAAAAAACAAATAAATTTTCAAAATTATTCCCTATAATATTTTGAAACTTAAAACTAAGTACTTACCGATTATGTAGAAGATCGCCTGCCTCCTGAACCCAAAGCACTTTTTTTTCTAGCCAAAATCATCACAAGTTTATTTCTTTCAGATATTTTAAAGCAATTTTTTAATTAAAATCTCAAGCCAAACACACCAGCAACAAAACAACGTCCTTACTCAACGAGTGCCGCAGCCTACTAACTCTATCAACTGAAATATGCGTGCGTTCGCGTTGGAAAAACCTAGCAAGTAATTTTAATTTTACCGGCTAAAAGCAGATTAAGTTGGAAAAAGCTAGCATAGTCTCAGAAATGATTTCTTATCCGGCCAAACTAAAGGTAATAAGTCGGAAATACCAGTAATACACTCTACTAACTTTTTGATAAGAAAAAACGCATTGATATATGAAATATGTCTAGAATTTGACGAAATTTATAATAAGGAAGTTGATACTTGTCTACGAAAATACAAACTACCCTGTATATATACAAATATAATATCTTAAAAGTTTAAGTGAATTCAAAAAACTTTTGTGTTTACCCCGTAGATCCTGAGATAAGGTGTCATACCATAATAAACGGACCATCCTGCACATGAATAACAAGTCGTGCAAAGGTCCTTCGGATTTATCAAAATTGAAAAACACACTGTAGAGTATCTTGAACATGTTGTTATAAAAAACTTAGAATTCTTAGGATTCTTAGGAATCTTTTTGAACGCTGTTTGGAACTGGAAAATATCATAGGAAAATTTGGACATTTTTTGATGATTAGGTGCAGTTTCTGTGGATTTATTATTTCGGAGCAAAATTTGACTTTCAGCATATTGATGCATATATTTATAGTCAATGGGTAAGTAAATATGTATATTTATTTAATTATTTATTTTTATGGCAGTGGCACTCACACGAAAGGGAGATCCTGTGGCACTCGACGAGCGGTATGTTTGAGAAGATGTTGATTGACACGGTTCTTGAATAGTTGTAGATTATAATTAGGGGGAAGCAGATGTCCTGGGAGTGAGTTCCGCAGTGATGCAGTGCGCGAGACAAAGGAGTCCTTGTAATGCGACGTTCTAGGTGTTTCCAGTTGTACTACGAACGGGTGCCACATGTCTTTACTTTAAATATCGCCTATGTGATAAATGCCTTATAGTTAAAATGTAAATATCTACCTTATTTTCCTCATTTCTGTATCCTACACACTACACCTCTATCCAGGTCTGTTTGGATTTACCGGCGTGCGTCTTTCGAATTTTCTTTAGCAAAATATGAAATATTAATTCAAAACATGTAGTAGTTCTTACAAAAATAAATGCGGATGGTAATTCGATATCTAGATCTAACTTTTCAGTTTAACTGAAATACACTAATAATTTACAAGAGAGCGATTTCGAACCTATATCTATAATTACAAAACTCTAAACTTCAATCAGTCATACAACTTAAACAGACCCAAACTAAATTGTAACGTTACATGTTCTAACGATTTTCGAATTTTAATTTGAATAAACATAGTAATTTTAATTTTTGTGTATATACCAGGTTGTGTAATTAAGTAAGCAAAAACAAATCATGTGTGCAGTTCACACGCGGTAGGAGTGAAACTTTCCTAAAACTAAACTAAGCGGTCACTCAACCAAGTACTAACCACGCCCCACGTTGCACTTCAGGGATCGGACGGAACTACTTTTTTACTTTTTACTCTTAACAAACATGTAACAACTGTACAACTCAATTCTACCTCGTTCTCTTGCGGGCTACATCCAATAGATCTTTTTTTACTATCGCTTTTTCGTTTCATCGAGTCGCAAATCACACCCGTGCTAAAGAAATTTTCACTTCAAAAATTTAAAAAAAAAATGTTTTGAGGCATCGAAGTTCATTAGTAACGACGGCCATTTGACAGCGTTGGAAATAATATTACAGTTTGACCAAAACTGTATAACTTGATCGATATATATCGAGTTGACATTGAAATCTGTGATATTATCGTAAATAACGTAAATAAAATTGAAAAATATCGGTTACCATAGTAACCATAACGATAGATCGTCATTTCGATTACCTCTAAACATATAGAGGTAAAGTGAATATAGGATAATAATCCATTAACCTATAAACGTGTGTTAAAACAAGTAACTCCAAACTAACCCGAAGGGCTCGCCATCCGTTTGCGTTACATGCAGCGGGTGTTGGTGAATTGGTTCCCAGTGGGTAGTAAATAAAAGGGTAGTTTCAAACATCTGTTAATGATATGTAAATCGATTCATAATCATAAAAAGTACGTTGGTAAATTGGTTCCCCAAATAAATTTGAGGCAGGTATCTAATAAATTATAAATATATTGGGGATTTGAAGGTATTGAAATTTTAGTTTGTATTTTTGCTCTATGACTATCACTTACTTGTGTATACTTTGGTAAACATCTATAAAATCTGAGAAATTTAAAAAACACTAACACGAACTAACCCAATTCGAATAGTAGACAGACCACTGAACCTAACACTTTTTATACCGGGCACACATTTTATTTATCAATATTTGATATGGTGCATTTCTTAACTAGAAAAACTACTTACATCTTACATCCGCAATTTTCGGTGACTCTAAAAATGTGTATGTACCCACAATAAAGAATACCCTTGCTTACTGCTGTATTGTAATTAATAGCTGTCATTTTGTTTACTTTGACAGTTAAAAGTTCAAACATGGAAAACAACACAAATTTCGCTGGCTTTTTATACCCCCAAAACTAAAGAATAGTAGTCTTATCCTCACAAATTATTTCGAAACTGAACTTCAATTTATCAAGCCATACTACATACAAAAAGAGTAAAGAAAGAAAGCCAAAGATTATAAAGTCGATAAGAAGAAACATATCTAGACCTATGTGTGTGTGTTATGTGCCTTAGGGCTGATGTAAAATATATATTTTCTTCATGGTTAAATTGTTTTGTGGTGATGACTTAAAATTTGCTAGTCTTCAATATTAGCAAGCCTTGAAAACATTTCCTCCCAATTTATAGCTTGGAGATAATCTTTTAACTTTTAACAAAAAACACGTAAATCTATATCACCTTATAAAATATCCATGTATTACACTGAGCTCTTCGGTCCTATTCAAAGATTGTTGAACGAGTGATTTGAAAGAGTACACTTCACTATATTTAAATGACCAACGACTTAAAATCGTAACGATTTAAAAAGTGTTAATATACAATCGCAGTTAAAAATCTATAAGCGTAATAGAAAACAGTGAATAGAAACGAGCTAAATATTAACATATCTATGTAAAAGTTATTGTGGGGCTTGCTTAATATGTAAATGGTTTTTTGCTCAATTCTCCTATTCCTTAATAATGTTACATTTTCAATTATGAATTGCTAGAATTTTCAGATGCAATTTTAAATAATTTTCTGGAACACAACTGCTGTAACTTTTTAAGTGAATATTTTTATTTTAATAAAGTTAATGACAGCGGTATATTTTTTGTTAATTCCCTGCAGGATAAAAACTAGTACCTGACACTGAGGAGTAGCAAGCTTACTTTTGAACAAAGACTAGCAGCAAACTGCCATCATTTTAACCTCCACAGAACAGCGGTTGTCCGCCTTTTTGAAGACAAATATAATCCAAGAATTCTTAGCTTTTTCGAAATTCATTGAAGAAATATGTGAGAGTAGCCACAATATTTAAATCACTACATTTCATCCTGTCCCACTCGAATGGGCTGCTCATAATATGTTCTATTATTTCCGAT
This sequence comes from Pissodes strobi, assembly GCA_016904865.1. Lineage (NCBI taxonomy): Eukaryota > Metazoa > Arthropoda > Insecta > Coleoptera > Curculionidae > Pissodes > Pissodes strobi. The sequence continues at coordinate 97,746 of MU186000.1, forward strand.
ATTTTGTGCTTACCATTCGAAATTAAAATTGACGTGGTTCTTTACTAGACGCAAACATAAAATTGAGCTGATGAATTTTCATCTAACAAAGTTTTATGATTCGTAATTCATCACTTTTCAAATATAACTAAATGGCCATAAAAAAACATTTAGTAAATATCTGGGTCGGATCGAATTATCAGAGAAAAGGTTGGAAAAACCACTTGACTCTTAAAATCAACTTATTTTTCACATAAAATAATAGCACGTATGTCTAATAGTTTGATTGACAAAAATTACATCAATATTTGACATACCTAGATACAATAAGTACCAAATTATGAAAAGACAATGACAATATTATGTTTTTAGCAATATGTTTCTCCTTGTATTTAACCTTTCCAAGGGTGATTTGTTTCAACATACAGTGTTGATTAGAAATTTGAGGCAAAATAGTTTCTATGTAATTTTTTCTTCACACATTTGACTCCTCAAAAATATAATTCTGCTCGAAAAATGTATTTAAATTTTAGTAACTACTTTTTCTTAATTATAGTTTATAGAACGAACCTATGTACTGTAGGCATTAACAATGATACATATTTTTGCAGAAGCTTGAAATTACAGCTCCTCTAATTTTAATTATTATTTTTTGACCAAATGCGAATCCACCTATATCTCATACTAACTAAGAAATATAATTGGCGAATATCATTTTTATTTTAAACTACACCGACAAAATCTTCTTAGTTAACTTCTTAGTGACAATATTAAATTCGTATTACCAGTAAATACCTGGTACCCTTAAGGGAGCTGTTGAAAGCGAAATCATAGGTTAGGGGGGTCCGTAGGTCGTTCCAACTTAACACGTTAACTGCCACGTGAATCAAGTGTGCCTCACAAGTGACATATTCATTTAGGCCATGTAAACCATCCATGATTCACGTGCAAACTATTACTTTTATCTCTGTAGCTCGCCGGCGATTCACACTGGCCATATAAACACACGGTAGTTAAAAAAGCATGGCCTCATGAACAATTTAAGGTAGTTAGCCCACGTATTTTTCTTATCGGACGTTAAATATAGTTTATGCTTAGACGCTTTTTATTGAGAAAATAAAATAAATACTATTACATGTTAAAAAAATACAGAAAGGGTACCAACATACAAACTATACAGATCTTAAATCTAACATAAGAATAACTTTGCTATTCTTTTGAACAAACATGTGATTTTGTGAGACAGGTCACGCAGTAGTAATTATCGCATTGAATGCACTTCCATCTAGTTTGTGCAGTATTTTTGGTTGCCACGGATCTCCCCTTTTCTTGAGATATTTTAGAATAGCAAAAGGAGCATCTTCGTCTATTACAAGTCCCGACATCTTTGGTTTTGTTTTGAATCACGTATGATTCACACGGCCTGCTATGCAATTTCGATCAGCCAGGCCACGTGAGACATAATTGATTCACGGTCAAAAACGCAAATTTTGACAGCTATTGACAAGTAATAGATATCGTGTCATCATTTTTAAGATTCTGGAAGTATAATAAGGAATTTTTAGGTCGTGGCCCATGGGGTCCAAAAAAAAAATTGTATTGTGGCAGTTAACGTGCTAAAGGTGATGAAATAACAAGTAAAAAAATTTCAGATGTAATTTTGCATGTTGAATCAGAAATTGTAAAAAATAATGTTCAAAAGAAAGGACAAACTAAAATTGATGATTTTTTTAAGAAGTAATATTTTGTATATAGGGTATAAATAGATATTATATTATTATGTAATAGGTTTGAATTTGTTTTCTTATGTAGAATCACCCCTAAAATTATTCGAACATTGCTGGAATTTAGTAACAACTCTACACAACGGACGCCTCTCCACACCGGACAATTATTTTTTCCCGTCCATGTCCGTTGTGGAGA